>JAIQXY010000017.1:518142-607695 GCA_021018855.1 Cladosporium oxysporum | reverse complement strand
TTGCAATTCTGAAAATATCGATCGCCGCGCTGCAGAGTGGCCGTTGTTGATTTCGAAGCTTAGTTCTATTGCGATCAGCGGAGGAGTGCTTCATAACTGGTCGAACAATATATTGACACCATCCGCGCCCAACGCAGCACAGGAGGATTCAAGCACACAGGCACGGTTGATCTAAGAGACACTCAAGATGATGCATAACCATGGATGCTTGATGCAGATCTCGTAATCTCCAGCCTGCAACATCCGACAGGAGTCTGCTGTGGACAAAGTCCAACGTATCATGGAGCACAAGCAAAGTGTGGTGCAACTACTGTGGTATGTACAAACTATCTGAAAGACTTCAATGATACAGTATATTAACAAATGTGATCATCGCATAGGATGAGCAGATATCAGGAATAGAGAGAAGTGGAAGCTTGGAGAAGCAGATCTGTTGGGTGGAAGATCTGCGAATGTGTAACTTTAAAAGGCCTGTAGGTGCTAAGGTTTGCAATTGACGGGAATTACGTGATGCTTGGGAAGCCGGCTCTTGCTACGTGTTGGTGAGCTCCTTGGCGATATTGCCATGTTGCGAGATATTGGCGAGCGCGCCACAGTGACGCTCCTCTCAGACGCTGTTTGATTCCCAGTACGACACCCATGATGGACACACTCATCGGATGATACTCCCCTCGTTTCACCTGGTATCTGGCTTAGGTATCGGACCTCGAACACATTTGTTGACACTGCTTGAGGTCCTCAACCTCGAAGCCAATCCACTCGTCAAGCCGTACGTGAAGCAAACACCATGTCCTGGCTTTGATCACCAAACACCAGGTGAGATCAGTCGATCGGTTGTGGTGATGAGCTCGCGATGAGGCAGGTTGGGAACATTTTGGTAGTTGCATGAGACAAAGTCAATTTCTACATTGGAGGCTGTTCTCTCGATTCGTGATTTTGTAAGCCGCTTATTGTACAACATACACGCGCCCCACAGCAGACAGTCACCCATCACACTCATGCTTGTAGCTGTAGAGCATCACGTGTTGTCATAAACCATGTCTAGCATCGACTTCCAATGGAAAATATCCCAGGTCATTAGAAGCGATCTTCCAATCCTTTTTGTCGTCGCGAGCTATTTTTATCTCGCGTGCCATCGCAGGCCACATTTGGTTTGACTACTGTAACGTTTGGTTCATGCGATCGGTCGTATTTTTCTCAAAGGGTGGCTGACATGCTGGATTTTACGAAGAACTAGTTTCTCGATTGTTACGTGAGCAGCGCGGATACATAACTGGTCTCGGATGGTTATTCTCTAAGTGTTTCCGGCCTCAACGACAGCTCCTCCCAACACTCGTCCGCATCAATGTTCCTCAAGCATACACAACTAGCCTTCTTGCTCGTCTCCAGTTTTTCATGGCGCATATGTCAAGCTGAGACGACTACGACTTCTCCTACCGTGCAATTCTTCAAGTTGCCCTATTATAAGTATCAGGATGACAAGGGCTCTCAACCTTCAAAGACATCGGTGATGGAAGGCTGTCAGTCGATCAAAATGGCAGGCGGCGTTGGATCCATACAGCCTGGATGGGAGACTGTATGCGATGTCTTCTCGTAAGTGGTTCTCAGCTCTCTGCCATTCATGGCTAACGTTTCTTCCGATGCAGGGGTACCGACTGTACCGGCGTTAAGTGGTCAGGTTTGACATACCCAGGTCCGAACGACCTGTCAGCTAATTCACTAGACGGAGAGAACGACAAGACTTGGGCCACTCTGGATAGTTTCAGCTTCCAATGTCGCACGGATCCATCAGCAGCATACGCCATGACCCGTACACAGCTCGAAGATGCGCTGGCCTGGAATGTTAAGCTGCGCGATCAGCTCAAAGACTGCAAGGTGAAATAGAATCGCTTGACGGCCAAAAGTGTGAGCTGGTGGGTATCATTTGTCTAAAAGGATAGGCTGGTGAAGGTAGAGGTCGCAATCGCGACTTTGTTATTTCGAGTGACAACGCCCCATGTTTAAGCCAGCATCGCATAGCATAAATCAAATGCACGTCAGACTGTCAAATGAGAGCTAGTGGATGATAGCTTTCTAGGGAGATTAACAGACGAGAGTATCCAGATCGCTACAGACCCACTGGAGGTATGAAGTAGTGGAGGGCTCTAGTTAGATACACAGCTTGATCAAGTCTTTCGCACCCAATGCCATCAACAACAGGAGACATGTGACTTATCGCATTATATATGGTGCAACATCTGATTTGCTTTCGGCACCTGACGGATTGATGATGACGACTAACTTACCTTGACAACACGAATCGCACGAAGTGCGCGGAGATCGGAATGGCATGGTCGCTTCAGCGATATAAGCACGGCATCTGCCGCAACCATGTCTGCGTAGCTTTCCTAGTCGAAGATGGAGATGATGGTGACGCCGTCTCTGCCAGTAACATCACAACACGCTGCGGTCTGTACCTTGTGACCCGTCGACACTACACATTCTCAAAATGTTTCTCAATCCTTCCAAAAGTGCTTCGTCTTTCGATCAATTGCAGCGAAATTGGAACGCCCACAAATGTCTCTGGTTCATCTGTTCAACAGTCAGTATAAACTAGCGCCTTCACGTTCCTTTGGAACTCGACCCACAAAGAGTCTGGTTGAACTCGTCACTTTCATTGCGCAAAAAGTTAAGCATTGTGTACCTCTCTCGCTTCACCAGTCATGTCAGGAGGTAGTAAGATGGCCGGATAGTCGAGGATATTCCACTGCGACGTATACGACCAGTACTTTGAAGTGTTCAGTGGCAGCGCGCATCCGAGACCTGGAGGGCACAGTATGAGATCAACGTGATCTACTGCCCGGTCCTCTGGTACAGACCCCTCCGCATTGCCCGTGTCCGAAGATGCCATGGTGTTGATACGGTGACAAAGGTACTCATCTCTATACCTGTCTCTCGACATGGGACGTCAAGATGAAGCTGAACGCCTTCTTCGAATAGCAATCGCTCTTGGTGGTGACACCCTCAAACCCGGCCACAAGGGCATGTGCACTTTCACCAAGAATCTGACAATCGTGTTGAAAGAGCGAGGAATGCTTGAGGAGGCAGAGTTGATGATGATACAAGTGACAGGAGATAGAATCGATCAGCTTGGTGGTGTGCATCCAGCTACCTTCCCAAGCGCTAAAAACCTGGCGATGGTCCTGTGCAATCGCGAACATTACTATGACGCGCAAATGCTTTTGGGAAGCGCACTCGCGGGATCGAAACGAGGAGAAAGGCATGGAGGGGAGCATCCACGCACATGTGTCGCTGCTTGGTGGCTAGCACATCTGATGGGCGTGCTTGCCCGCGAGAGCGAAGCGACAACCTTATACTAGCATGTCATCTCAGGCTTCACGAAGAGGTTAAGGGAAGACCATCCATAATCAGTGTCGTATCGAAGTCGATGAACGGACACTGAAGCATCGTTGTGTCGGAACATGGCAGACCGCACGTCGTGAGAAAAAAGCTTCCATCACCACCTGCCTCCGCTGAATGCGACGCACCAGCGCACGCGCAAAAGGTGGCTTGCAATCATGTGATAAGTTACCGAAGACTCTCGGTCATCGATCAGGACGTAACGTTATGTGAGTGCCCGACAACGATCTGTTTCAGACCTGCAGTGCGAAACACGGCTGCAGTAACTTACGATATTGAACATCTCCTAATCAACTAGCATGTAATGAGAAAATCAAGATGATCGTCGAAGCTCAGCAGTAGAACTATGTTATATTGGTTTCGCTGACCACCCAAGTACACTAACTGGTATCCATTGTTGGAACCTTCAGCATTCCCACTATCGTATTGCTAATGATCGCTAGCCTTCCCTCATGACTCCGATCGTTCCCGAAATTGTGACTGGCTAGACAATACTATAATTCTCTTGAAAGGTTTATCGAAAGATTCGGAATGAGCTTGGGTCTGATTCGAATCAAAAGGTTGTGAACCCTTGCCCACATGCTCATTCGCCCGACACACAATAAGGTTCCATTATCTGATTCAACTTCAGCCCAGAAGAGTTGACTGAGATTACCGACCTCGCGGGTGTGGTTTATTGTTGCGGTTGATTGCTGGCTCTGGTAAGCACGTATTTGAGTGCGCGTTTCTTGCGCCTGCGCCGCTCAGATTTTAGGCGCTTCTGGAAATATTTGATGTAATATTCACGAAGACTGTCACTTCTGCACTCATCGAGAGTGAAACGCCTCGTAGTATCCCCAACATAATCCGCATACGACTGAGCTTCACGTCTGTAGAAGTGCTCATCATTTTCGTTTATCCCGAGTGGCATGTACAATGATTGCTGCGACTTCCAGAGATCTTTTTCGTCGAGTTCGTCCAAATCCTGCAAATCGTTGCAAAGGAGGGCTAGATGCCAGCTTACTGTAAATAGAGTTTCAGAGTAGGGAGGCTTTATA
Organism: Cladosporium oxysporum; assembly: GCA_021018855.1. NCBI lineage: Eukaryota > Fungi > Ascomycota > Dothideomycetes > Cladosporiales > Cladosporiaceae > Cladosporium > Cladosporium oxysporum. The sequence continues at coordinate 603,259 of JAIQXY010000017.1, read as the reverse complement.
GCTTTCTCCAAAGATTGTTCAACATCCTCAAGCTTCAACTGGCGGCCATACTCCTCAAACGTCATTATAATTCCTTTCGGATAATGTTTCGATTTGAGTAGGTTTTTCCATCTATCGAGGTATTCGTCTTGCTTTTGCTGCCAGACCTTTGCTTCGTCGGGGTCAGTTTCGGCGAGATCCGTGCTCAGATAGTTCAGATGCCAATATACAGTAATTAACTTTCTGACCTCGTCGAGAGGAAGAGTGCAATCCTCATCAGGATAAAGTTCTGATTGAACTTCCCGGATAGTCCCGTTAACCAGTTTTTCGTAGTCGTCCGCCGCCTCTTTGAGCTCCGTAAAAAAGAAAAGGTCGGTCAGCATAAATGTGGCTCCAAGACGTTCCAGAAAGTTTCCGAACTTGTGACTATCTTGAGACGCCATCTTTCCTCTGTTGTGATGTTAAGTTAGTCAAGACAATCGTGCGAAGCGATGTATATTCGGTGGAAATAGAAGCATATTATCCCAACACTGTCTACAGAGACTCCGCCACTATATACCATCCATTTTTTGCTTACCAGAGAATTGATTTGATCTAGTGACCGTAATCACGATTTCTGGGTGAGTTTTCTTGTAGTGACACAAGCTTGTTGAGTCGGGTTTTGAGCACGAGATTACAAAATCATACGATCTTGACACCTTTAAGGGGCGGATCACTTCAACAAGTTACAATAGACCTATTCGGCTGCAAAATCAAAAGCTATGTTGAGCTTTCATCTGCATGTCTATTGATTACTTATTGTGATAGACTAGCGAGGATTGTTGACTTTGTGTCCATGATCTGGTCATTAACGATTTTGGGGTTGTGAAACCAAAGAGAACCTACTCGCGACCCTACCGATCTGTTTGTCGGCGCGATTTTCAGGTTGCAACCAAAGTGACAGTACTGAGGGGCTCCGCTTTTGTCGGCTGCACGCCATGACTCGAGGACGGCATCTGCCACCGAGGTCAGTTCAAGGCTGTGGCGTATAGTCCAGCGAAGCGGGCCGGCCGGGGCACAAGTCATTCAATATTCCAAGTGCAGTACTACTGTATCGTACCCACTATGATCACGTTTGTCGGATGCTGCTGCTCGCGTTTCAGTGGAAATTTGCCCCGGGTACAGTATAGGAACTCGAATATGATTGTCGACACTATTTAAAATACTGTCTTTGATCTCAAAGCTGATTCACTCTTGAAACTTAGAGAAGCTGACACCAATTGTGGTAACTAGTGTGATCAAAGGGTATCTCGTTGTAGCTACGGTACGTTGACCTTCGATTGTCCGTGGAATGGTCTTCCGGCAGTCATGCCTCCGAGGCTGCCTGCGACGCTACTGCATGGTGGCTGCACACTCGCTTGGTAATTCTTCGCTCTGCGTTGGAGCTGAAGACACAACTCTTCGACTATCCTGCGGGTTGGCTGCCTATTACAATATGGGTCATGTCAACTTCGAAAATTCGTCTCGTGAAATCTAGTCCGCCTCAATCTGAAGTTATGGTGCGTTCGATATCCTCCATCAATTCCTACAACAAGTCAAGCTTGACAGACGACATAGTAGAATACGAGAACAAACTCACCAAAAGTTCCAACTTTAATTAATCTGTGGAAGCCGACCAATAGGACAGCACATGTCATGGCATGGATCATTCTGAGTGCTTGACCCGGCAAGACAGTCAAGACGGTCAATATTGCGCGCAAAGTTCAATCCTGCAGTCATTCCAAATACTCTGCATCGTGATCGAGGCATGAAGACAGCTCCGTGGTGACTGCAGAACTCGCCTCATTCGTACCCACATTTCTCCCGACCAATAGAAACGAGCCCATAATACCGTCACTTGTGATTGCCACCTAGCGCCTGAGATGCAAAAGTCATATCGCTTGCGGGTATGTGGCATAAGACATGTTTTAGTGCCTGTTGAAAAGCGCTACGACAGCCGACTGGCAGCATGTGTGGGCAAGTTAGCCCCTTAAAGGACCATGGTTGAACAGGTCATTGAAGATGCAAAGATGGTGACATGGCGCTCCGCTAGATACAGCATAACAGGCCGCACTCTGAAGAGATAATGTTGCGGAATAGCTAACGCTGCGTGGGCTAAAATTGGAAAGAAGACACGCAATGGCGCTGCAACTAGCCAATTTTGCCGTAGCACATGACCATGTGCCCTTGGCCAGAACAGTTTCGTTATTTGTCATTCAGAAAGACGGGAACCAGTTCTTTATTTGGATCATGGTTCGCCATCTCATTGTCGCTTGCCGACTTGAACTCTACAGCCTTCCCTCTGCGGCTCGTATTCCTCCAGCATAGCGATCTATTCTGGTAACACAGTACGCTGATACTGCAACAAGAGCATTTTACTGGCTCTCTATACCATAAAGGGGATCCCCCGTGCGCGCCTCACGTAATTCTGTCCATCAGCAACTGTTGCGTACTCGAAGTTCCGCCGAATTGGAAGGGCATCCACGCCTCGCCGGACACACATCGTGTTTGTTCCGAGAGAGAGAAGCTCGTCCTGAAAGATGAAGTGGCGACGCATCTTTTTGCTCCCACTTGTCCGATGTCTCGAGACCGACAACATGGTCAATGGGGCAACTGGCGCCATCAACGACACGGCGCCCACCGTTGCACAAGGCGAGATAAACGTACATTCGATCGAAGTCGGCAAAAGGGAACATCTTTTCACGCCTAACAGCATCAACGCCTTGCCGGGTGACATTGTCACTTTCAAATTTTGGCCTGGAAGCCACTCAGTCATCCGGGCGAGCTACGGCCGGCCTTGTGAGCCATACGAAAACATCCAGGGCAACGAAGGACAGGGCTTCTACAGTGGTACCATGACACCGGACGACGTCGACGTTGGACAAGGGACCGTAGGTCTCTCTACCAAGACAGACAAAAGTCATGTATGCTGACGAGATCTCAGCTTCCCACTTGGAATCTGACCATCAACACTACCTATCCGACCTTCTTCTACTGTGGTGCGCCCGGCAGTTGCATCAACTGGGCGATGGTAGGTGCTATCAACGCGGATGCAGAGCACTCCATTGTTTCTCAGATCCAGTCTGCTCGGGTGAGTCTACGACACACTCCATATTTCATCCCAGAGGGTCATACGCTGACTTTGGCGACGCTTTGATCAGAAAGCAAAGTACGTCCTACTTCCGGGCGACAGTATACCGCATGATGCTTCTTCGTCCGTGCAAAGTACACGTACGGATTCCAGCATTACCAGCGCTACGACCTCACAATCCCCAAGCTCCCGGGCTTCCACGACCTCAGCAGATGAACAACTGGTATCTCCGAAGTCGGCAGAAGATATGAATCAGCATTCACAGACTTCGATCTCGGCTGGGGCCATCGCGGGCATCGTCATTGGTGTTGTAGCACTTGCGGTCTTTGCGACAGGTTTCTTCTGGTATGTCTAGATCCTTACCTCGTGAGACACGAACTGATTCATAGATAGTGAGTTTGCATACATCGATAGCTTTGTTGAGAGCCACATGCGTGATACCACTATTTGTTAGGTGAGCTGACCTCTTCATTATCATACAGGTATCGCCGGCCGTCGCCGGAAGTCATCGGATCACCCACAACGTTCTTCTTCTCACAAACATCGTTCCTCTCCTCACCATAGTCGCTACACACAACCCATTGGCGAAGACCCCAAGGACAGTGCAGCACATATGACTTATGCGAATGTCTTACCACCATACGCGCTTCATCCGTCGTTGCGCCCCACATACCCTGGGGCGAAGCCGCCAAGTGAAGCCGACGGTGTACCGATCACGGGCGACCAGCTATCACCTCGCATTGCCAGCCCCGAAACAACACAGCTCATGTCATTTGAGTCTGCGAATCCAGATCACCGGAGTTTGCATTCCCGGTAAAGCAATTTTGTTTGACACCATGACACCGCAGATAAAAGTCACTAATCATTTCCAGACGTTCGCGCGAATCTACTCTCGCGAGTCCTACCTCTGACCTCTACCCCCGGCCACTTCAGACTCTACACGAACTACCATCCTCGTCACCGTAGCAAGATATACAGAACGGCCATCGCAGATACCACGATATTTGACAACGAAGCTTCGGTCAGCGTAAAGCATCTATGTTGTGCATGTTATGACAGACAGATGATTGAAGAAAGAATGAATGCAAGGGCATGCGGAATGAATAATCGAAGACGAGATTGCTGCTATAGATAAAGCTTGACGACATCATGCTTGTCACATCTCTTTGTTCGGGTGATGATACATTGCTGCATGGATCCAGGTTTCTATATCGATGTCATGTTGCAAAGCATGACCTAATGCTAGGAAGTCGATGGGTAACAGCTGTATAACTGCTTAAAGGTCATCTAACTGTTGGCCCTTGACAATATTTGCGAATCATGAGGATTCCAATGTTGCAGTACATAGTGGTAGCTGTCATACCAGGCAGAGGTGACTGGCATAGGGGATATATTCAGCAGTGAGATGATTTGACGTGAAGCTCTTTTGCTAAACACGTGGCGACTTGCCGTCTTGAAAGGCTAAGTCGCGGCACATCTGGTGCTTTGCCCACTTGGAAGTTGTCTAACTCAACGTCAACGTCTCCGAAACTGCGGCTGAATTAGTTTTGAAGCGAAAAGTCCAATCACAAGAAGCATGGTAAGACTATTGGAAAACTGGAAGCTCTTAGAAGTCAGCCGTCAGGCTTTTTCAGAATATGTTTGAGCCATGTGGCCGACTACATCGGGGCTCAATGAGCAAAGCGCCTCCGCCATGACGCCTTCTTGTCGAACCCAGTCCAGGCGATTGACTTCTCTCAGCTGTTTCGTCTTATTGTCGATCTTGCCGCGTAGGATTTCTACAGTTGCCCACCAAGCAACAGCGATGCTATGCTGCTTTATATAAAGTTGTTTCTTGATAGCCTTCGGAAGGCCCAGTGGTAGCAGGACTTCTTGCTTTTGCGCGAGCCGTGTATCACACTCAATCTCGGAACCTTCAATACAACCACATCCCGTCACGGTGTGCTTAAGAGCTGTGAACATTGACTAACTCGTGACAAGTCAGAGATTATACACAGAGAGCGTTTCAAGATGTCCTTCATACATGCAGATCTCTGGAGCCGTCAAGCCCCCACGGGTCGACTAACACCCTTTCTCCATCCGGTTTCCAAATGGCCACCTGCCAGCGGCCATCATTCCAAAAAGGGCGGACGTTGCTTCGAAAGCTGAGGCTGGACTCACGTATGTTTGCGTTCGACGTCACAGACAGCATCTTCGGCGGCCATGTATTAGCAGCTCGGAAAACCGAGACCTTTGAACCTTCACCCGATGTGACTCCGCTCTCATGAATGTTCTGATCTTTTACCACGTTACAAGCGTCGACGCGGTCAAGCAGTATCGGGATAAGGCCGAAAAGAGCGTCTATCAAGGTGACGTCGCTGGCACCGCTTGTCAAGCGGAAAAGCCGACCACCAAGCTCACGATACTTTTCTTCATCTTTTTGGACCTCTGCCACGTACCTTTGCATATCATCTCTCGCAATGGCCAACCGCCGTGACATTTCACCGATCAAAGCAGGTATTCTGGCGGTCTCGATGGCGATCTGACACGTGTCATGGCCGTCAGACTCGTTGCTTTCATCAATATCGCAGCCATTGCCGCGATATTCGCCACCACTCCGATCGCACGAGGTATTCAGTGTGTCTGCGCCGGTATCCCTTATATTTGTCCTCGCACCTTCTTGCCGCTGTCGGAGCACCCTGATGACGCGAGGATATACCCTCACCAGGAGATCTAGGAAAGCTTTGAACTCACGTTCCTTGACTTTTAATGTCCTTTTGTGTACTTTATGTCAGCCGTTGCGCCTACTTTTCTAACAAGATGGTCCATGATAGGCTTACCATTCCAAAAAAGCGCCACAATTCGGTGGGAACGGTAACAATGTCGCTTTTTGGAAAGCCTCGAGTCGTCGCACGGCTTTGAGGTAGCCATCTCGCAATCCCGTCTCGAGCTCGGGATGGAGACCTTGAATCGCCACTTTTGTTTCGCTGTCGCGCTTCCGGCGTTGCCGACACTTTACCACGGGACGCAGTGCCATATGCTCGGAGGACATCCTCGTGGCTTCTTCCCATCGCTTCATGTCTGCCTTCCCTTTCTCGGTCTCCGGGAGAGGCGCCTGTGCGCATGTCGGCTCGAACATAGTTTCAGCCATGGTCAGGACTGAGGCGAGCTCAGCTTGAGATAAACCGTGTTGTAGCCTTAATTCTTCCGCGTTTAGCAAATGAGACGTTCCTGTCATTTGTACAACAGTTGCTGCACCCTTTTCTTCTCCTGACTGTGTATACTCTCGAATCGAGCTTACTGGAAAACAGGATGGCCTGGTTAATCGCTGCTGGGTGAAGATCTTTGGAGAATCTATCGAGGGCGAGCGTGCTGATTGCTTGATGTTCGACAACTGATGCGAAAGTCGGTAGACGGCTGGTGTTTTCATCTGCCGTACCGATCGACTCGACCGGTGCTTGTTTTTTTGTGTGCTTTCTTGACACGTCCTCTGGTGTACATGGCCGTTACAACAGAACCCAGCGCGGTGAAGCTCCCGACTAAAAAAAGGGAGAAACTTAAGTCTATCAGTGCTATGGTAACCGAGTCTTTTCGAAACAGCTTACGAACCCTATCCCTTGACATCTCAGGACTCGATATGGCACTTTGGAGCAGTTGCAGCAATCCCTGAAGTCTCATCAACTGCAAGATCAGCTTCCTTGCTCCGGATCTGAGCCATGTGTACTCACTTGCTCACTTGACTCACTCGTGACCTCATCTGACGTAGGTCTTGGACGATCGCTGCTGAAAAGCATTGAAAGAGATGGACTGGAGTACATGTGGGTGGTTTGAGATTAAACCAGGAAGGCCTCAACCGCGTATAGATTGTGTCGATGTACTTGGATGTGCTTGGATGGAAAAAAAGATGGCCTCCCAATTAGGATATGTAGAGAGCAGCTTGACGCTATAACCACCTTCTCTGGAGTTCAGGCCGGAAAGCTGTATAGCCATGATGCTCTTGTAGTGGCCTTTGCCCATTCTACTAAAGACAACGCAAGGTCGATGACAAAGTGCAAGGTTTTTTTTTAAGTGTTTTCACCATTGGCTCTTCTTGGAAATCATGGGTTATTGCTTCAACGAGGGCTGTGTGTCAGCATTGCGCGATCTTTGATATTAAGACAAATCTACGTGCTCTGAATGTCACATATAGACACTAAAGGAGACTTATGTTCAATGTAACCACGTAAACTATGCGTCGTGCCATATATGCTATAGCATAGTCTCGTCGCGGCGGGAATGGATACAGGACTCTTGAGTGCAGCAGCGTGTCTAACTTGGGCAATAAAAGTGTTTCTCAAGTGTCACAAAATGGGTATTGGTCGTGCAACTGCCCAGCCAGATGGAGTGCGAAAAGCTCTCCTCATCGCTGACGCTACCGCATCCACGAAAAAATGTTGAGCCTTGCTGATTTCGCGAATCGTCAAATCCTACGTGGCGCACTCTTCTTTGCGATTTTCGAGAATTGTTTCAATCAATACCCACTACGGTTCTAACATACTTTTTCAAAAGCCCGCGGCCGATGCGTACCACATCAGCAGAAATGTGGGAAATGTACCGTTGCCTCGCTGACGATGCAGTCGCCACACGCGCAACACTCGACCGACCGTTCGAGCGCCTTCAGATACACAGAGCGACGTGCCTCGATCTCTGTGCTCAAGTTTGAACCTGCTTGCGTCCGGCGAAAGCTTTCAAGACGCGCTCTGCGAACGTTTCGGTCACAGACCAGTAGGCAATGGAAAAATTGCATTGCCAAGTATACAAATGCCCAGAGCTCGTGAGGTTCGGGACGGTCTGGACGACTAAGTGGCACCGAATCGTGTGTTATATATGTGCATGGGCAGATCTCGCTATGGAAAGTGTCAGCGGCCCCTGACATATTTGTTCCGTAGAATATTTCGAGCATATTTGGTTCGACCACGAGCGCATCGATCAAGACAGCGGAAGATAATGCCATTATCCTCATGCCATCTTCAAAGTGCTGCGACGTCGCCACATTTGTATGCCACGGGTCGATCACAACGAGCATAGAGACAAGCAAATACCGCAGAATTTGCAAGCCCAGCCGTCGTCGATCCGCAGCTTTTGACAAGCAATGCAGGCGGGCAATCTGGAATGCCACACTCCACAGCGGAAGTGTTTGTGACAATTCCTGAGCTCGGTCTTCAAGCTCGTACGACAGTTATCCCTCGGCCCCGACACCCCCCTGGAGCGCCGGTAGTTGCCTGATGATTGAGCATGTCAAACTCGCCCGAAGCTCAAGTTGGGCATCTGTCGTCTCACAAGTTATGCTCATCATCATTCGTCTGTTCAAGGAGTGCATGTCGAACACGTCTGGTAGCAGAGTACGACCGGCTGCGTAGTGCAATTGTACCAGGTCGAGTAACGTGGGCACGACGTCCACGCAAATGATTGACTCAACCAGAAGAGGATTGGGCATCCCACGCGACAGGTCGATGTCGAGATGAGGGCAAGGGATCTGGAACATGTTAGCACGCTCGGAGTGGCATATTGAGGGTAGAAGATAGTAGAAATCGAGGTGGGGATCTAGCAGGCAAGTCACGCGGATGAGCCCATTGCGCCGCAACAGATATGAGATCAACCGATTGAATCTTTTGGAGACCCGGCAAAGTGACATCTGCAGCTCAAAATGAAACTGTAGCCTAGGGGCCGTAGACTGTGGTCTCGATCGTTTCAAGCTCACATCGCGCGTGATGTTGAAAAGATGATCGAGGATCAACATAAGGATCTCGTCTGGAACGTCGTCAAATCCTCTCACTCTACCACAGAGTTCCGACATGTCCTTATCACGTCTCATCATAAATCATGGAATCAAGAGACGTTCCAACAAAGAGCAAGCCTTTCAGGTTTTTAAGACGTGCGGACGTATCGCCGATGCTGACGTTGCAGCCAAGTCGACAGAGACAAATCAACATTCGCCTGCGACGGCAGCGTGACAGATACCCACCGAGTCGCGACACGCATTGTCATTGTCGCGCAAGGATCTCAGATTTTCTGTGTGCAAGATGTACTCCGTCTCTGGTAGTGCCACTCTGCTTGACCATCGCTTTATGAGTGTCAAATTGGAATGCGAGCCTGCCTTGATACTACACCCGCCTAGTGCTGACCTCTAATGTTGTCCTTACTTCAACTCTTTCGTCCTCCGGTCATCCTGTTGGTTCAAACAAGCTCGGAAGACCAGTTCTGTTCGGAAAGGCAGGGACTAAAGCGTACGTGTGGGGATCGGGCTGAGAGTGGTGTTCGGGCTGAGAGTGGTGTTCGGGCTGGTATCCAAGGAGGCCTCGTTATCAGTTGGCGACACCAGGCTTGCGTTGCTTTATTCTGCAAAGCTCATCATCTTATAGAGACTCTCAGACTCGTTGCCGAAGGAAAAAGATACCGTACACATAAAGGAAGCATATGCTGCGATCGAAGGTGGTAACATCGAACGATTTGAAATCCACCACGACACAAGGTTGCACAGACGAGGTGGTGGGAGGCAGGCTCACGCTTCGCCGGTGCTAGCGCGACACGGACGGCGCTCGTGTTACACGCTAGTGCGGATAAGGACTAGCTTTCCGCAGCGCAGTCTGACAGAAGTCAGGTGGGTGGTTGAGCTGGTGAAAAGTGGCGGCAGCAATGACAGCTGTTGTTCGAACGTAATCTAGCACACACATCTTCACAATGGAAGAGAACGAGTACGGAAGGCTGTGGGACCTCATCTCTGACAAACCTCGCGAAGTGGCCGAAGCAGCGAGCTCTTTCACCTCTTCCGATCACACCAGCACACCGACAACCACTGCTTCGGCAGCATTGTCTCTCAGTCGTGGAGGAAAGCGCAAGAGTAAGATCGCAAGAAGACGTAATCTGATCATACATGAACGGCTGATTCGGGGAACACACAGAAGCAGATAGCGAGTCCGACGCGCAGACGCCCTCGAAACGTAACCCAACTCTGAGGGAGGTCCTGAGTCCCTTGGTCGTGCAAACCCTCCCAAGACAGGAACCAGGAATGTATCCAACAGAAGTCACTAAAAAGCTTCTGCAAGATGTATCTCAACTTCCACAGGGTGTAACTCCCGGAAACCTCGATACATATGTTCGGGTCATCCTATCCTCAAGTTTTGGGCTAAAAAAAGTATCCAGAGTCCAGGCAAAAGGGCCGAAGGGTGGTAAGAGCTACAAATACTTGCGATGCGACAGTTTCGAACACGTCAGCGACACGGGCGTCACTGAGCGCGTACCGCAGTCGCCACCAGATATGGTCTTTGGTCCAACGGATCGAGTCGGGCGCAACGATGGAATTGACGTCGACGAATCCACACTGTCGGACCAACAGCTCAGCGAAGCTTTTCGTATAGCTCGAGACCCTCAGCAAGATCAGGAAGTGGACAACACTGCCGAGTCAAGCCGTCTTGAACCTTCGTTCGGCGCGTCAGTGTCACAGAACGAACAGGCTGGATCACGACGTACTCTCAACTCAACTCCCGAAGCACACCATGAGAAGCACGGATACAGAGATATCGTGAACAATGTTCGCGTAACAAAGGAGCTTTTTGCACTTCATAAGAAGCTTATACATGAAATAAATGTGCTGGAATTACAGCAGACTCTGGCTCGGAGCCAATGCGCAGAGCTCGATGGCCAAGTAAGGGAACAGGAAATAGCACAGGCGGATCTGCTTGCTCAAGCGCAAGCGTTGCGTGCACAGGCTGCTGAAGCGGAGAGAAAGGCGCTGTCTCATCATGAGAACGGCGAAAAGCTCAAGGAGGAAGCTGAGAACCAGAAAAGGGTTATCGAGGCAAGGGCAGTTCGTATTGCGCAGGCCCAAGAAGAGTCTGCTCTGAAAACCGAACAGATGCGACATTCTGTGGAAAAAATGATCGGGAGTGATCTGGTTGAATTGCTGTCTGTACGCACGCCGGGTGCGTCGTGAAAGAATCCACTGTCTTTTTGCCTCGGCTGAGAGTGAATTGGGAGTAAACGGTCACCAAAACTACATCACTTTCAGTGCAGCTTCCACGAGCGCAATTGCCCAACGCATCAATCAACAGGCAGTCATGATGGCGCTTGGAGGCAATTCGCTAAGAGCGCGCACGGATGGCTATAGTACATTACAACGAAAGTCGTGGGCATAATTTGCGTGCCAAAGCAAAGTTATCTTCCTTACGATGCAGTACTGCACAGTAAGCAAGATCAATTTTCGCCTAAAAATCATGCTGTTGTCTGATCGAGCGTGCAAGATGGAGAAAATGCATCGTTGACATGATCGTTTTCACACTTCAGGACCGCTTTGCAACAAGGTAGATGAGGTCATGGTGAATCTTCTTTTTTTTTCTCACACTTGTTTCTCCTCTTCGGCTCTCACATTCGTAGCTACCATACGTCCAGATCCATTCATCTGCCCAATCTCAAGAATGACACATCACACTGATGGGGCCGAGATCACAAACACGACGACAAAAGAATGCCCAAACTAGGTGGTCGCATTTCTGGGTTTCGATAGTAAGTACGGCAGCTTTCGATCCGTTCTACTCGACCTCAAGCCCGACCACTAAAATGTTATACCTTGGTTGTCTGTCTTGTGTTGCCTAGCTCATGGCACTAAACGACACTAAGTGACCACAGCTTAGCATCCAATGGGTCCGCAGCTGAGACGTTCATGCTGACGAGAACTACCAGCATATCTCAAGCCTGGAGAAATTTGTCCTTATATCCTATCTTACAGCACTTGACATGCTACGGACTTGAAGTGTATTAGCTATTGACTTCACACTTACCACGAGCACCAGACCGACTTGCTCAAGCATATTGAAAGCCATATATCAAGCTTCATCCGCGTGTGTACCCTACTTGCGACCCGGAACCGAGACGCTCAAAGATGATGCGCAAGACGAGAAACACGCTCTCGAACGTTTAGAAAGCGCAACCGATGAAGCTAATGTTCTTTAGACAGTGGTCAGCTCGCCGACGCTGAGAGACTGATGAAACATGTAGCAAAAGAAAACAGCCAGATATTTGGCTCTGGAGATCTAAAAACAATTGTATCCAACCATCTGTACGCTCTCATATTATTTTATCAGGGCAGATACGAGAAAGCGGCGAAGAAGCAAGAGCGCCTCATGACTCTTCTCAAGGAAAAATGTGGGAAAGACGAGAGTAATACGGCCGAAGTTGCTGGGGCGCTTGTCCAGACATGGCTCGCACAGGGCAAAATGAATAGATCGAAAGCTCTAGCTATCAATATCACGTTGCAACGAGCGAGAATTCGGGAGAGATAGCATTCAGTCACTCAACATCCAAGAGGCCCTCGCTAAGATAGCTTACTTCGAAGGTAACTTGACTCAAGCCGCAGAAATACGACACCGCACACTACAACACGCCATTTCGAGGGACGGAAAGCCGCTGAAAAAAGCTAAAGCATATCATAACGTTACTTATGGTATCACTCTCACGGCTCAAGAAAAAATTGGAGAGCACAAGTCGTAAGACGGCAATGACCTGCAAAGTCTAATGTTAGAATGGCTTTGTGCTTCAGATATTCTATCGCAATATTATTCTTACATGACAGTAAATTTAGCGCTCTGAGAATGAGAGCATCAAAGCATCGACTTTGGTGAATTCCTCATCAAGCAAAGACAGATCAACAAACTCTACGCGTTGCCATCAGTAACGCCAACGTAGCACCACCGGGTGCGCAATGACTCGCCGGGATGTAGACGAGCTTAGTGGCACATCTGGCTCTAAAGATGTGCTCCATGTGCATGTTGCAATGAAAATGCATGTGTGCTTCATACAGCAGAATCTATACACGCTACAGAACTGAAATGTAAGATGACAAGCCGAAAGCTATAACGCTGAACTAGATTCATCGTAAGCGTTGGTCATCTCGCCCTTAGCGAACAACTTGTCCACGTCTCTGATGGGTTAGATTCCGCGATACCAGATTGACCTGTTTGTTGTGGGTTATTTTGATCTTCGATCTGGCTTTGGTGCTCTGAGGCCTCGCTGGCAGAACCCACGCAGGAGCCTTCCTTGGGCGTCGTGGTCGGATATGATTCGACAGTACGCGAGGCTCCGGCTGGAGGCGACTTGGTCGTCAGGTATCGGCCTGGGCTGGGAAAAGCCAAATCGTAGTTTTCGGGAGTTTCGCATCCATTACCGATGTTTGCAACGAACATGCTTGGGAGTGAATCCATCTCCGAAGCATCTCCACCTTCAATATCCACATTGATGCAATTCATGAACATGTGACGGTTCCCCACGGTGTTGAACCATGTCCAAGCCATGATGGCGTGTCCATTTTTTAGTCCTCCCAGGACCTCGAAATCGAAACTGTTCGTGCAGTCGACCCCGTTCGTGGACTCGTTTTTGCAAGGCCAAGAACCCTGATAGGTACCCGCGGGAGAGGTGAAAACACCGTCCAGGTTTAGATGAGTATTGGACGGACATCCACCTTGAATGGAATAGAGGACACGCCAGTTCTGTGGGTCTTTCAACAACACGGGATCTGACTCATAAGTGATGCTGATCTGGCACGAGCCGCCACCATGCACCGCTGTATTGGCGCCGTTACCTGTATCGAACTCGAGTGACTGCGTCGAGCCGGCATGCATTTTCGTACCTCCAGTTGTGGGTAGAGACACACCGTGACATGGAAAGTTATCGCCGTTCGGGCTCAAAGGCTCTTTGACTGCCGTATCACCGATGGGACTCGGCGAGGAGATGAACATATGCCCTGAAGCAAGACTTGTTGCGAGTAGCCACAGAGTCGAGACCCTGGACGCAGGATACAGAGCATACATATCCGCTGTTACGTTCGTGAAAGGACAACTTTGCAGACTCTATTTGGAGCGTGCCGTGCTACTCTCCACGTATATATGGATCACGTTGGTTATGCAATCCCAACACGATCGAGAACTTCTAACGTTAGTAATATGTCTTGGTGATGCTACATCCATCTATGCTCAAGAGTATCGCCGCCATGATGCGCTCCGTCGAGTGAGAATGATTAGTCAAGTCTGTCCTTATGTCGGAAATGATGACGTGGATTCGATTGAGGAAAAAGCATCCCTAAGAGACGCATTGCAGTATCTTTGCGAGCGAAACACATCGGTATTGTACAAATTCGATACTAAGAAATCTCTTTTCGCCACACGTCGGATCATAATGAAAACTGCGGACGAGCAAAGCGGTATAAAGCATGTCTTGTGCTGGGTCGCAGGTGGCATCCTTGAACCCACTTGACTCATCCAATTCAGCACCTCGAACCGCCTGAATAAGAACCGTCCGTAAGTATAAACTATGGTACCATGCGCCGTCGAACGGACTCCAGTATAAGCAACACTTCACTATACTTTGCATGCAGTCATGTCGGCTCTGTTGTTAATGGTCGCCCTGGTACTAAGCTACTGCTCTGGTGTGTACGGAAGCGCTGGAATGTTAGGTTTCGCGCTTGGCAACAAGCGAGTCGACGGATCGTGCAAAAGCACGGCGGACTACCAGGAAGACTTACATGCCATCAAGGAGAATTCTGGGAGTCGTATTGTGCGCCTGTACTCTGCGGCGGAGTGCGATAGCGCGTTGCAATTACTGCCGGCGGCTAGGTCTCAGGGATTCCAGGTTCTCTTGGGCGTCTGGCCCGATACTGCCGAGTCATATTCCAAAGACAAATCAGCCATAGCTGCCATCGCTCCGGAGTACCTCAACGAGCTCTATGGAGTCTCGGTAGGTAGTGAGACATTGTATCGGGAAGTCTTTGACGGTGAACAGCTGTTGCAAAAGATCCTCGAAGTAAAGAGTATTCTGCCTGAAGGAGTGCGAAGGATTGGCACGGCCGACACATGGAACAAGGTTGTGGATGGCACGGCTGATGCAATACTCGCTCACTGCGACGTGAACCTGATCTTGGCCAACGCTTTTGCGTACTGGAGCCCTTCTTCCAATCCGGATGAGACGTTCCGCGGTCAGATGCAGAAGGTCGAGTCTCACATCGAGCGCGAGAGGCAACAGGGACCGGCTAACAGCATCGAGATCTGGACTGGAGAGACGGGATGGCCGAGTGACGGTGGATCTGACAATGCAGAATCAAAAGCGGGCACCGCAGTGGCAGCATCGTACTATCGTCGCTCCGTCTGTGGGTCCGTTATGGATGGGATGAACGTGTTCGCCTTCGAGGCCTTCGACGAGTAAGTGATTACAGCGCTCTGCCACCCCATCCAGACAATTGCATACTGACCGAACACTGAAGAAACTGGAAGCCCGACGTCAAAAAGGATGACGGCTCTACGATCAGTGAGAGGCATTGGGGAGTGATGTACGCAAACCGAACACGTAAGTACAAGTTGGACTGTAGTCCTGACGCGGACGGCCGTAGTTCCAAAGCGCAGCCAAGCGTGAGCCCCTGCAGCCATTGAGAAATTTGGGCGTTCCAGTAGTTAGTAACTTATTATGTATTCTATCGTCCGCGATCATATCGTAGATTGCGTCAAAGTCTCAGTTGTTACCTTTGGACTTGGGCTAGTCCTTGTAAAGTACGTCGGACCATATCTCTTACTACCACATTGTAGCGACTGCCAACGTGTACCGTGTGTCCATAGGGATATACAAGTATTAGAGGTGAACAGATCGATGACAGCACTTATGTTTCCGGGTCACCTGAATCTCCTCCACGCCTGGACAGATGTTGACAGGACTCTCAACTTGTCCCTCCCTAGAATTCATCGTAATGAGTCAAGTCCGGCTGTTTTTCTTCCCGACAGAGCCCGCATTCCCGCGGCCTTGAGAGCCTGCATAGCTTCGCGCAAAGATGGCATTCCCTCGTAGCCTCTGGAAACCCGCAGATTGCGCTTCATGGCAAGGCAAAAGTATTCATTGGAATGCAAAAATTTGAGGGACATTCGATTGATTTGGCAGACCGTGAGCGCAAACTCGCTGGCTATCACGAAATCATACTTTCACGAGGCTCCTGCCGTCTCATTGAGCTGTACACTCAGTTCATATCTCATGCGTTGCGCCTCTCAACAAAATTTGGAAGACTCAAAAACTCGAAGTAAGCCCCTCGTCTAACTCTGTACATGGCCCTTCGCTTCGCTCGACTGCACCTTGAGCTTGCCACGTGGTCCACTCATCTGCATAGTAGGCCTCCGATGTCTTCAGCCTTCAGAGTAGGGGATACCAAGGAGCAACCATTGAACCTTCGTCAAAACCTGACTATTAATCCGGCAGGTGCGAGAGAGTGGTGCGAGTCTGTCGAGGAAAGATATTGTGCGGGACAGCAGATGCCGAAGAGCTGTCTCTTCGACGAGGTGGCACAAGCCCGGATGCCGGTAGACGCCGCAGAGGACGAGTACGCTGTCAAACTGCCTGTCACGGCATTAGTGCTGACAATAACATGCATCAATGCCCACTGATACTCACGCGTGTGCGGTTCCATGGATGTTAGTCACGACCAGGTGCCCAGGCACATTGTCAAATGCAATCGTGCTTTTCTCAGCGGCCTTGACGCAGCTCTGGCAACCCATCATAACCTTTTCTTCACTCATTTCTGCAATCGCGCGGAACAAATGAGACTCCGCTTCGTGATAAGGGTTTCGATGGTGGTGCGACGCGGCTCCGTCGGCAGCAAGCCTGGGGTGTGGCCTGGTGTGCAAAATGTAGTCAAGGAAAGGCCTGTTGATTAGGTAGCGCGCAGCCCAATAGTTGGCACGCAGATGTGCGTCCGAAATGTTGGTGGGTGGCTCATCTTCCGGATCCCATGACATATCAGCGGGGAGCTTTTCTCGCCATGTTTCGATGGCCGCTTCGTGGTCATGCGGCACATACCAAATCTCGGCTGGTGAGCGCCGCTCGTGACACGATCCGTACAACTGCTCATGAATCCGATTCAATTGGATTCGCAGATACACTTGCGATGCGAAATGGAAGGAGACGTTGTCGGACTGCGCAAAGTCGTCCTGGCTACCGCTCACATTGGTGAAAAGCTCGCGTATGGGCAACATGGTTTCCAGACTTGAAATGCCGCTGCAAGGCAGGTCGCAGTGTGCCTGTATGTCGCTTTCTAGCTGGATGCATGAGTAGGACGCACGGACAATGGAGCTCCGATGATAGTTTGAGATCTTAGTTCCGCTCCCGTCTTGGGGTGTTTTGCCACCCTCGCTTGTTCGTTCCCAGTTATTTTCGTTTGCCACCTTATGCTTGCGAAGCAGCTGTACGAGAATCCGCCCAGCCATTACATACCAGTTCATGCTTTCCTCCACCCGAGCAAGCTGCCCTTTGTAGAGGCCAGCAAGGAGGAAGAGTTGGGCGAGGATCAGATCGCTACCATCGTTGTAGACCCCAAAGATCTCGACCGCCTTCGTGTAGTATTCTAGACCTGGGACCTTGCAACTGCTCACTGCTTGGTCGCCACGCAATGCCCCTGCGGCAGACTGTGGCTGACTGCCCCCCCGAAACGTCGTGTCAGGGTCTTCTAAGCCCAGCGATGCAGATCTCTCCCCGTGCATGTGAGCTGATGGGCCATAAGACGTTTCCAGTCGTCCGGTCGATAGCGAGCAGGCGGACCGTGGATCATGTGTGCATATCTTCCCAAGCGCGAGGATCAAGTAGATGACTGCATGGCCGAGGCTATCCTCACGTCGGGATCTATTCAATGGCGCTAGAGACGAGTATTGGTCTTGACGCCTTCGCTTGAACGGGCGGTTGGAGGTCGTATCGTGGGTATTATCCGCAACAGATGGTTGGACCGTAATCCCGTGCCTGGCGATAAAGTTGTCCAGGAGACTCCGTATTTCGACTGCATCAAGGAACGGCTGCACGGCGTGGATGTACTGCATGTGTTTCCCGTGCAGTGCTTGAATCGTAGCGAGATCCAGTGGAGCCCCATCGGCAGAGCTTCGCCGTTCCGCGACGTATGTGTGAGACCGTCCACCGCGATCGTCGGTCGAGAACACATTATCAGGTTCACTGTCATGATGACGCACGGAGCCAGTAAAACTCCCGCCCTGAGTGTCGTACGATCCCGTCACTTCTTCGTCCTCGGGATACAAACACAAGGAAGGCTGTTCTTCGGCTTCCATGACGTAGAGGAACTCGAGATTGACGTCGGCCGCTCGCAGCAATTCCTGGAGGCTTTCCCATGAGTGAGCCGTATAAAACGGCCCTGTACGATGCGCATATTCGCCCTGTGGCAGTGAGGGCATTTGCGACCTCTCGGTCTCCAACCACAGAGCTGAGTTCCCCGAACCTTGCCTGTCTTTTTGACAGTCTTTGTCTTGCATCACTCTTGTTATCTTATCGAGAAAATCTCGCGTAATGTTTTCCAGGTCTTGTATCTTTGCGGCTTGGATCGCGAGTGCCTCCCAGGTAATGGCTGATGTAGGGCCCCGCCCATCGCAAGGCAGCTCTCGTCTCTGACACGAATGGCATGGTCTTTCATTATTACACTTTCTCTTCTTCTGTCGACATTCCTCGCATGCCGTTCTGACACGTCGCGGTGGCTGTCCAGGATTCTGACTGGTTGCATCGGGTTTTTGAAACCCCGAGGTGTAGTTGCTGCGGACACTGGGCTGACAAGGGTCGCTCCCAGCGGAAGTTGAGTCATCCCGAGCACTACTGCTATCTAGGGGCGACGTGGGCGATAATCTGGATCCTCGTCGTCCGCCTTCATCGCCGAGCTCCGTACCACGTTGGCGTTGGAAAAATTCCTCTGTAACTGAGGCGACAGATACGCTTGTAGACTTGTTGACACCCTCATTAGGGACTGGTGGCTTTTCATCGCATCGGGCTTGATCAGAAGACCACAGATTGTTGCTTTGTCCCGAAGGTCGCACGCTTTCAGGCATGGGTTCAGGGGCAGCTGACGGCGACTTCGCTAGTGTCGAACTTGGGTGCCGCGGCTCACCAAATGAGTGTCGGTTCTGCGAGATGTCGAAAAGGTGGTGCGGAGAGCATTTCTTTTGGTACTGCCAGTAGGGTTGCTCGTGTGTTCGTTGGTAGTATTGCTGCTGACTGTATTGTTGATGCTCGTGCTCTGGCTTGTGCTCTTCGCCTTGGTACAGCCGTGGGTTCCCGCTGGACTGTTGGCGTCCTTGATGCTGATACTCAATTCCATTGGGAAGACGCGGCCGGGGCGTAGGAAGGAAATGATGGTGGGTCTTAACTGATTCATGCTGTGGTTGTATGCGTGGACCGTCTGATGCATCACGCCCAACAGACTCCGTTCGTTGAGGATAGTCGGGGAGTGTCATGGTGAAGTGAATGCCTGCTTCCTAAAGGTGCGCTGCGATGGAAAGAACGCTCCCTCTCGCGATCCTTTTATGGCAGCTGGCGCCTCCTGGGCGGGGCAAACCACGGAGACGCGACCCCTCAACGTTACATGTCTAGTGGGACACATGTGACCAGCACAGCAGATACAGCATGGAAGGATCGCTCGCTTGCATGCTTTATTGTAACAGGACTGCGCCACCCGATGGTGTACGACGCATGCGCTGTGTTCTGACCCCATGCAGCCCTCGGTCGGCGTTGACGGTACTGCTCTTTCTGCCAGCAGCACCAGAGACACCATAACTTCAGCTACTGCAGCAGATGATCTGTTCGTTCATGAGCAGACCTGAAGTGAAACCCGGGTGGGAATGACAATCGAGTGTCTGGAGTCTGCGAGAAATGTCATTAAAGAGGAAGAGCCGGGACTATATTGCCAATTGCCAGACACCCTCCCTGCCGAGTCCGATGCGGAGTCCTCAGCTCGTGTTTGGCGCCCGTCATCACCCACCCTGTTCTCTCCTACTCACGTCTTGGACGAGAACGAGATCTTCATAAGAAGGGGACTTAATGGGAGGGCTGAATGGTTCCACCTCGGCATGTGACCATCGAGTCGGCCACAGCCTAGCGGTAGGCGACCAGGCCGTCCGGTGTGGCAGCTGTAGTGGAGTGGCTGCCTTCGAGAGGATCAACCGAGGGCCGCAAATGGGGTGAGGACGTGGAAATCAGGGTTTTTGTCGCATCGCGAAAGCAGTCCTGTCGTCTTCTTCGATCTTTCCTTGATTTCTATGGAGCGATGTGCGAAGCCAAGGTGCTGGTCGCCAGCTATGCGAAGAAGAGTGTCAAACGGTAGAATCCGAGCACATTCTCGTCCCCGGGCTGGCTTCCCTGTGAGCTACCATACCGGCGAGTGGCATGTGTCCTTGGAGGGTGGGAAATAACTCGAGCGTTTCGTAAGAGGAGCTCTGTCTTCATACTGCATACTTGGGATCTGTTCGCCCCGACCTTCGCGCCTACTCTGCTGTGCATCAAGACACACTGTTCTCACATCCAAGTGGAACCTCAAAGCGTTCCGGGATGGTCTTCTAGTGACAGAGCCTCATTCGTTCTCCAGATCAGCTCTTTCCACGGGTTGTCGGTTGACGGCTGATGAGTGTTGAGTATCGTGTGCCATCTTGGATAAAGCGCGCCTGCTCAGAGCACATACCGTTGAGCCACGAAAAGTAGTGTCCAGGGAGATTCGGACTGGTTTTAGGGTAGAAAAGTATCGACAGCCTCCATGCCTGCGAGTATCAAGCCTGTCGCGGCGCGCTCTAGTCACAAGCGTGCTGGCAGACGCAAAAGTCCCCACAGACTGAGCGTGAGCACGCACCACGCAAAGATGACTTAGTGCTGTCTCGATCGCCGAAATGACCTGATGTTCGAAGGCTGCCACGTTTCCTCGACATTGACGTTGCTAAGTCTGCAGTGCTCTTCGGCAACGGCACGATTCAGCCGTCGGAAGGAAGGAATCGTCGCACGGTGTCGTCCCGCCCCGCATAGCCTCAAATTGCCAAGGTTTCAGTCGCTAGTTCTACAGCACTGCAGGTCGGAGATGCTCCGATTTCAGTTTAAAAGGACCTCCTGACCATTTCGAGGCGAACGGGACATACATCTATTCAAGAGACATCAAACAGTGATGACTCCGATCCCACATGCTGCTGTATATGAGACAAAACATGAGGCGATGCGCGATCTCGGTTCGTACCTCTTGTCGCGCGTCGAACACGACTATTTTCAAAGTTGCTGACTTTGTTGTACGTAGAAGGTACATTTCCGTCGACACGCTGACACTATGGTTCTCCTGTCAACCACACGGGCACGTTCTACTGTATCGTCTCTGACGGGAGCCGCATGTGTGCATGTAGCAGTAGCGTGAGTAAGCACGCAGATAATGGATGGGTTCCTGGGGTTGCGGGAGCCATGGGCGTAGTTGATCCGCTGGTGGAGATGTCGCGAACAGTGATGCACGCTGCCTCTTCACTGGGCCAGATAACAGTTTATCGCTCCAAGTTATCTCTTATACGCTTGGCTCGCAGAATTGACTCTCTTCTTCTCGGTGGTCGGTGAGATTGAGACTGGTAGTCCCTTTTCTGCTGAAAAGATAGGGTCAGATAGCAACCGGACGCTGTAATTGGTATCGAGTCGGCATTGCTCCTTCCGTACTTCAGATAAGGCTCGAATATGGTACGATGGGACGTCATGGAGACCGATAGACTGCCCAAAGTCGGCTTCCCATAGTCTCTGCGTGCACACGGACAGCTGACACTAGCCTAGACGAAGAGTTCGCCGATACTGCCAGCGTGTGCTTGCACACCATCCTAGTGTCGTCCAGAGTACGTTGACCCCGAATATGACTAACTCCACATCCATCGACGCCTGCCTTGCTTGCAGTGATCGCCGTTTGTCTGTTGCCTGCGCTACTGTTAGCGTGGTAGGCTGCTTAGGCCTGCGTCCTTGCCTGCCGTCGTGGGGAGTGATGAACGAGCTCTCGTGCCGCTCGGTGTGTTTCAATCATCGTGACCTTCGATGCTTTCAGCTACCACAGACCCATCGATCAAGTTGAAGAGACTTGCTAACTTCCGCGTACACCTCAGAGATAATATTCCGACAATCCACGCAAGCATCCGGTCACGTTTGTGATCAAGAGATAAGGAATCTGCTTCAGATTATCGTGTGCTTACTTGCTAGCTCCCGTTTGCCGAAAGGCAATGCTCAGACATGATATCACCTGCATGACCAGCCTCTTCGCTTGCTCTTCTGGGATGCCCACTGTTCCGTTCTCCCCGGGCCGTGGTCACAGATCGATGCTCGGCAGACTCCAGGATGGCACGGCGGCTGCCCGGCTGGTTGTCAGCTGATGCTGTGGCGATTGGTGTTTTCAAGTTACCGACTAATGCAAGCGTCGTGCCTCACGTTCGTGTCACACGTGGACCATGTGGCGTGCATGGTCATTCGGGACTTGTGAACCAGCTTACAGTTCCGTTATCAATGTCTCTAGCCCTTCGCTTCTTCCGACTCGAGATCACGTACGAGCACGAGCAGTACTGCGAGTACAACCGCTGGGGCGACAAGGACTTGCAAGGGTGCCTGGCACGTCAACTTCGATATCAACGTCTGGACTGATGCAAGCGGTGTTACGCGCTGGGCATCTCTGCATAGAGAGCTTCCTATCGTAGCCTGGTGCTATATTGTACTACTTTCCATCCTGGCCCAACCATTGGATGCCACGGATTCAGCACACACATTGAGAAACTAGTGATTCCTGTAAATCACGCCTTGACACGGTTGCATACGCTGTCGCGGATAACTGCTCCTGTGAGATCGGGTGAGAGAGCACGCTCGGCTATAGCTTCCGTATTATAGCATTGTAGACATCGAAGAGACACATCAACGCAGTTTTTCTGCAAACAACGACAGGGTGGTGAAATTCGCTTGGAGGAAATGGACGCGCGGCGAAGCTTGAGCAAGCAGTACCATGGGATCTTCGTGTCGCTATAGCGTCTTCCAGAAAACATGCTTCTTACATACTCAAACAATCAGATCACAGGATAGCTTCGGATCAGGTAGCTACAACATGCTTTATCTAAACAGGCAACCTAAGCGAGCAGCACATATGGCAAGTCCGAAACAGTGGAGCAATAGCCTACGCAGCCGCCACATTTCATGTACATCGAGAGCACGGGCTCGTGGCACGAGCCCTCAGCCCTCTCGTTCATAAGTTCATTTCTCCTGCCACTGATGCTGTATTTCCCTGCTCTCTTTCTCTGACAAATTCCTGTCTACTCGGTGGGCCATCCTCTTACTCGCAAGAGCCTCAAGAGTTTTGATCATTCAGTCAAGGCAACTGACATCTAAAGTTCAATTATACGACTAGTGGATCGTACAATTACACTCGCGGCAACGAATCGTCTGTACATTTCCTCTGCCTGCTGATAAATTCTCAGTATGCAGCACAAGCCACGAGCACCGTCAGGACTGCGTGCTCCTGTGCCATCGCATGTGTCGGACCGAAGCAACTACAGCAGTAGGAGCAGGCCTCTGTAAGTCAACTCGGTGACTGGTCACTTGAGAAGACTTTGTTGACGCTATTTTGGCAGAAATGATCTCGTCGCGCGGCCAATCCCAGATTTCAATTCACTCGTGGCATCTCTGGATGCAGGGTTTGAGGGACCCATCCAGCCTCGCCAGCTCGACGACAGAAACGTGCCTCGACCGCCCTTCTTCGAGAAACCTTTTCGAAGTCTGGGCCAGCACGATGCCTTGATCAGTACCGAGAGGTCGTCTCATCAATTGCAAAGCCGTTCTCATGCCATCGAGAAGTATCAGTTACTACCCGGAAGAGTCGGTGCAAACACATGTGGAGGAGCGGTTCCTGCTCGAGGGATTTGCGGACAATTTCACGATTTGCACGCTTCGGGAACAACATCTAAGCGATCAAAACCACATGAAAGGCGCTACAAACATTTGCACCCGTCTTCCTTCAAGCAACGCGAAAGTAACCCGTTCAAGGTCGAAAAAGAACAAAAATCTCGTGACAAGCAGATGAAATGCTTGCAGAACATGGAAGATCTCTTGGAGTGTGGATTAAGCTGGCAAATCCCTAGGAAGCAGGCGCCAGGCAACATGAAAAGTTCCGGCATGGTCGGCGACAAGCAGCAGACGATGGAAGCATTTTACATCCTCAATGAGGTGCTTTTTCGACACGTCATTTCACCCCTTGAGCCCCGAGCTGGAGAGACCTGCATACAGGCTGTTGTGAGAGAGGCAAAGCACCAGATCAAAACTCATCTACATGGCAACTCGGCCAGTGTACTGCCGACGTCCAGCTTGATGGCTGACGCGGCGTCCCCAGGTGTTCCACTTTGCACGGCCACACCTGACCCGGGTGTTCCACTTCGCACGATCAAACCTGATCACGAGGAGTGCCTGCTGGATAGAACTTCTGCTTGCATCAGATGCCGTAAGCAACGCCGCCATGCGGCGTTCCGGTCCAATCTGTCGACACTATCAGCAAATCACTGCAGGGCGCCGTCCGATTCTTCGAATAGTAACCTACGTTGAGCCGGATGCAGGTGAGCGCAAATCATATGCTTCCACTGCGAAACACACAAGTCACGTAGCTGTGGTATAAAAATACATCGCGGTCACCGACGATGTCTATACTTCTGTCGATGACAGAGTTCGCTTTTGCAAACTGCATATGGTGATAGTATAGTACATTTCATTGGGCGAAAGAGACACGGCTGTAGCAATGCCGACGCTATAAAGGCCAACGGAGATTGTTTCATGACACAGCAGTCCCACTTTGTACGCTGTGAATCATATCACGAACCCACGCTCTCCTGGCTTAGTTGCTGGAGTCGGCTATGCCGGTCAAGCGTCACGTTTCCCTCCCTTTCGTAAATCAGCGTTCAGACTTGGCAGAAAACCTTTTGATAGAACAAGTTCCCACTACCAAGAAATACAGTACTGGCGGGCTCTTGACCCGAGCGCAGGGCGACACGTTCCAGAAGCCTTGCTGCCCATATCCGGATGACTCTTGGTGGTACCGATCGTGCGGAAGCAAAAAACAGTCTTCGTGCAGAGCGATCAAGAATACTTTACTTCGAACAGCACGCTGCGGCGAAGTAAGCAGCTCATTTAGACGTCTTACATGTCATGTAGTGATCACAGCACAATATAGCCGAAGGGATTGCTAACAGGTCGTTAGCATACTTTGTAACAAGTGTCTAGGGTGCGGCATACACGTTGATGCATCGAGGATTATGGAATGCTCTAGTGACTGCAAGAGGAGTACATATAATCCTCAAATCTTTCGACAGGTGTATTCATATGCCATAAAATTTGTTAGAACCTACCATGTACAGATCTGCAGACCGGTCACATTATAGAGCCCTAAAGGTCGAGCCAGGGGCAAGCTTGAGCGAGATCCGTCGCGCGTACCACCGAGCTTCCTTGAAGGCCCACCCAGACCATGGTGGGTCCCATTCCGCTATGTTGGCAGTGAGCACGTCGAATTCTCCTTCTTTTCTGCGGCCGTAATGCTAACCGCAGGCTCTCAATCAGGTCAACGCGGCGTGGACAGCCCTCAATGAGGTCGACTCGAGTAAGGAAGCCGACGATGAAGAAGAGGAGGAGGAGGAGGAAGAGCATGACTCCGAGGAGGAATGTTCAGAACCAGAAAAGTGGTGCGAGGCTGACAGTGCAAGTGACTGGGATCCCGAGTACGATGATCAAGATCCTGACAGATACTACGACTATGGCGATTTGAGCGAGACAGGTGGAAGCTACGTGATACAGCTTGAGGATGGCCAAGAACTCTCACTGGAAGAACACGCACGCACTTGCGCTTGCGGTGTTTGAGACTTAAGCAGACTGGCTTCCAACGTACGGAGCATGTCCCATGGCTCATCTAACACCGCATCGTCAGGTCGAGAGAAGGGCGATCTTTCAGCAAACAATTTCGTAAAGACCTGACGACGCTGACCTTTGCCAGGACTGGATATGACAAAGAGCCAGAAATGGTCATGTCCGAGTCGATTGTATCGTGTTGCAAGTTCTCGCACCCCTTGATGCTTCACTATCGGATTCTTGATCCGGCGAAAATCCTTACGAATCGCGCTGAGCAATGCCTGGCAGCATGCCATAGCTCGGCAGTGTGGCAGTGCCGCTGCCATGTCACATCCCGCTGACTGATGGCAATCTTCAGTCCAACGTTCGAGCTCGTGACCTCCTTTCTGGGTTGTGCCGCCGAGTTACGTACGGTGAGATGCCACACCTTCAAAACATGTTCGCGGCATGTCAGCTTCGACAGTGGACTTCTGCTCACGCTTGGCTGACGGTCATATCTGTATCGCCATCGATTGGCTTGGTATACTGTATCTGACCAACTATCATGGAATAAGTTGCCCTTTGCACTGCATCGTCTCCAAGTTGTTTCTACTCTAACGAAGCGCGCCGATCCTGAAGAACCTCTGCCCGCGATGTTGCCCACACCACAGCACGCTACTGCAATTCACGGTAATACTTGCAACCACTCCAAAAAACTGCTGTCGGCCCACGAGGTTGCGGCGTGGCAAATGGACAACGAGTTTATCAAATCAGCCTACAGGTGCACCTTGGACAGACCAGGCCATTCGAAAATCTGTTTTACTGACATCATGGCAGGCCAGCCTCTGGTTCCGCTCGAATCTCGTTCGCTAGCCTGTTCCAAAAGCACAACCAAACAGTGAATGCGTGCTCCCATCTCGTCGGCGCCTCAATCTTTGGTGGCTTACCTTTCGTTTTCTACCATAACGACTACGTCAATCATCCTAACTCGCAGGTCAAGGACCTAGTCGTCATCTCGCTGTACTGCTTTGGCGTGGCAGTGTGCTTCACGTTCTCTGCAATGCAAGTCTAATCCAGGAAAGTTACATTGCCCTCCCTTATACAGATATCGCTGACTACTAGAAGGTTTCACATCTTAGCATATCACAGTTGTGCCGTCTCGAAGCTCTGGAACCAACTGGACTACATCGGAATACTTATCTTGATGTGGGCTGCTGGGATTGCCACGATCTTCTATGGCTTTCTTTGCAATGAGGAATTGCAGTTGATCTATACGTCGACAGTTTATACATCACCGCATCCAACCTCGTGAACAAGGATTGACAATTTTCCAGTTCAGCTTTTCTGCACTGTTTTGTGTCCTTATGACATTGACTCCGCACTTCAGATCACCACAATTCAGAAGTTGGCGCGCAGTGCTCTACGCTACTTTTGGCTTGAGCTTCGTTGTGTTTGTCGTCCACGGGCTTGTCTTGTATGGATGGGAAGAACAGCAACACCGCATGTCCCTGTTGTACATGATCTGGATGGCTGCGGTAAATCTACTCGGCGCAATAATATATGCAGCACGGGTAACTTGTCCTACGTCCCGATATTCGCCACCAGCTGACGATTCCCTAGATTCCCGAAAGATGGGCGCCCTACACCTTCGATATCCTGGGTGCCAGTCACCAGATCCTGCATATCGCTGTCGTGGGCGCAGCCTGGATCCACTATGTGGCACTCCTCGAGTCTTTTCATGATGCACGTGGTACCATCAACTCGTGTAGTCTCTCGTTTACACGAGCATGAGCTTGTAGATGCAGATGACTGCCGTACTCCAAAGTCTATGATCAAAGTAGATAGTGCTCAGGTAATGGTCACGGCACAGCGAACCGTGGATTGTGCGATGATCTAAGCTAGCTCCATAGTATTCTGTGTTCTTCTTCCCACTCTGTAGTTGAGGTTCGACGGGCACAACACAGGCAGTGGTTTCGTCGGAACGGACTGCTTTTCTCCTTGCAAAGCTCTGTTGACACAAACATACAGATGTCGCTAAGATCTCCTAGACTATTCTTATCTCCCTTCTTGTATGTCTCTGCCGGTACGTAGGACGCGCCCACATGCAGCCAGCTGCTGTACTCCATGCGATACGAGGTCCCTTTAGATCCAACTTACGGTGCTTTGGGCTTGTTTCGGTGGATAAGTATGTGTTAAATTCGTAACGAGCTTTGTCTTACCGCCCAAAACTGCATTCAGAGTTTTCAGATGCCATAGGGTATACTCGCACATCAATCTGGCGATGGCGCTCGAGAATTCCTCGCATCGTCCTGCTGCACCATGCCAGTCGGAGGATTTCCAGCTCGTGGAAGACTGCACGACTACCACCCGAGGTAATTGCCTTGATTGTGATAAACACCTGCAGACGTCGTCGAATAGCGTGTTGAGCCGCATGGTAGGTTGAGTCCAGCAAAGAACCCCTAGCTCTGCTGACTTCAGCTCCATGGTCAGCTGACCCAACGAGTAGGATTTCCCAGCGAACTGTTGGAACGTGTAAAAGTAGTGATACTCTGGCAACCAGTCAATGTTGCGGAAATGCGGCTCGGTTGCATGAATTGTACCGCCGCGATGCCGCCAAACGTTTCTATCGTGCGGGTGCAGGAAAACAGTCACTCGAAAGGCGTTCCCACCATAGAGCATGCGACTGCCCTCCTCTTTCAGTGCCTTTGCTGTTCTTAGGATGCCCGGGTGAATTCCTAGCGATTGATGCGGAACTTGCGCTCGCCAATCGTCCGAAAGGTTCCAAAGGTCTATCGGCGCTGGGGTGACTAGTAGTTCTCTCAGAATCATGCGGACAATATCTTGGGGGAGATCAAGCAGAGGAACAGGGTCTGATCTTGACACCATCAAGTGAAAGGACAGTGGTTAACTGTGTAGAGTGGGACTCGGCCAAGGTCACAGGGGAAATTATGATGAGGAGGAAGGGAACACTTACACAGGCCCGACACCGACAATGCGGAACTTCACACGGACTGGCGATGACTAACAGCTGCACAGGCACTACGATACCTTTGATTACACAAAGTCTACCCGCACTGCAATCGGTGGCAGAAGCAAAGTTTGGTCACCGTGAGCAGCAATTCTTTCAGGTCCCATATGTTTTCTTGTCCGAAGAAAAGTTTTTTAAAGCTTTTAAATAAGAAGAGACTAAGCTCCAGTATTTTACTGTGCTGTATAATATATAAATTACGTGTAGTATCTCGGCTTCCATCCGTGCTCTCGCGGAGAGAGCCCTGAAGGACTACACGGTGGATTATTCATCATCTGCGTCTGCTTCAAGTATCTTTCCAAGATCCAGTTCTGGCGTCGTCTGTACCTCATCTCAACGTCGATCCTCCCAGCCTCCCTCTGCTTTACTCGGTTGAAAGGACATATCGGTCGATTGCATTAGCATTATGGTGTGCAGTTCGGGTATGCGGTCAAGGTACGCTTATTGTTCATGTGGTGGCATACAGTACGAGTCTGATCCTGTCGAGCTTTGGCCTTGATTCATAAGTGGGGCGGTGCTGATTCTGATGAGACTATTTGCATCGTAGCACTATCTTGACGCACAGGGTAGATTACAACGAATTCAGCGAATATCGTCTTCTGACTACACGTAAAAAACCATAGCAGGTTCGCGGACATGGCAAATCTTACAACCCTACCTGTAGAGCTCGTCCAGCATATCGTCACACATGTTCCAATCTCTGCACTCATGGCCTCGAAACTCACTTTTAAACAATTGTTCTTCCAACTTCCAGCTCCGCCACAAGGCTATATTAACACAGCATCAGAGTGTGAAAAGCGAGCAGTCCGCCGATTTGTCGCGGAACGTCGCCATCGCTCAGAAGGCAGGCGGAAATGTATCCTTTGTGATGGAGTTATGCCAGAAAAATCTTTCCAAAATAGGAAGCCGAGAGTCTTCTGATGATGCTGTGCACAGTGGTTCGAAACGCAACATGTATCAACAACAGCTGACGACTGGCACTATGATGGACTAAGCTCCTGCCATCTTTTGCCACAATGCGTTGCAGATCAGCGGAGTGCAATCGAACACAGTAAATTTATCCGGTCAGATTGAGAGACCATTGGATCAAATACGATGCTCAAACGTCAGCATTGAGGGTGTCTCCTCCGTTACTCGTCCAAGACCGAGTCGCGCGTGCTCGACTCGACTGACACACCGCAACAATCCGCCACAATCGAAAGCATCGGAAGCGCTTGTAAATTACTTGCTGAGACCGTCAGAGCAGAGCAAACCAGATTCCAAACGGAACATCCGACGGTTGAACCTCCCGTCAGCTCCTCGAACTTCACCAAACGAGGATCGGGCTCCTTCCTAGCATTTATTCCACTGTGAGCATTCGGTGCCCCAAGGTCATACTTTGTACTTACCATATCATGTATATCTGCATCGTCGCGTTCTTTGTTCCTTTTTTCTTTTTTTTTTCTTATACTATATTCGAGTTGTGTAGTTCATGGCGCGTCGCTTATCGTGGTTGATCAAGTTTGGTCATACTGCGTTCAAGCCGTATAGCTTTCGGCACGTCGGTTCCTTTTTCGACGCCCCTCTGACGAGTTATTGCAGCCGGATTTGAAGCATCACGATTTGCTCTATTCTAGCAGGTTTCGGTTGCGAGACTCATCGTGTCTTCCTTATCTCTTGTTTACGACTACTGTGCATCGTGACCCCTTCCGATCAGTATGGTCAGACTCCACAAACCCCTTCCACAAAGACAGAATAGGGTTAGGGTTAGTGAGCGACGAGAGATGGCTCAAGTGAAGCGATTTGCTAGGCATTGGGGAGACCTTCCTCGTTCGTGCAAACCTTCCACATTCGCTTCCAACTTTCAGTTAAACATCTCTTTTTAGCTCACTTGAAGTGCAATCGCGAAATTAGGGCCAGCACACAGGCACCGAGGAAACTGCTATGTTGTTTTACATCGTACACGGAGTCGCAGTCAGAGTTAATTGTTCGTTCCTGATGAAACAATCATTCTCGGAACGCCGAGAATGCCTCCCAAAGGTCGGACCGATCGCTAGATTAAGTGTACCTGATGCCACTTTTTGTGAACAATCGACCGGACTCACCGCTTATCTAACCCTAGTCCCGGCTTGCGAGACCTCTTCGGTAGAACGAATGGCGCAACGCGAAATATTGCGCTATCTGAAGCGTGTTGGCCCCGTAACCGTGACCACCGCTCTTGGCTTCGAAGAACAGAGCGTTATGTCCATACTCCTGCAGTAGATAGGCGTACCTTCGAGCGTGTGCCGGATGCACGCGATCGTCGAGTCTGTTCGTGAATACGAGCATATGAGGTGTGTCTTGGGTAGCGTGGGTCATGTTATCGCACGGCGAGATCTTCAACCGATCTTCAAGAGATAGCGGATATTCCGCCGCCCACGCTTGTCCCGCCGACCATCGCTGGAAGCGTCGCAGATCTGTCAGGGGTAGCTCACAAGCCAACGCGGCGAACCGGTCAGGAAATCTTGGGAGCATCATGCCGGTCATCAGTCCACCGTTAGATGCACCAGCAGCAACGATTCTGCTCGCCTCGGTCATTCCACGTTCGACCAAATCTTTCGCGACGGTGGCGAAAGCGTCGTG
The DNA here is from genome assembly GCA_021018855.1 of Cladosporium oxysporum. Classification (NCBI taxonomy): domain Eukaryota; kingdom Fungi; phylum Ascomycota; class Dothideomycetes; order Cladosporiales; family Cladosporiaceae; genus Cladosporium; species Cladosporium oxysporum. The sequence goes on along the minus strand of JAIQXY010000017.1, from coordinate 571,895 downwards.
GGCACGGATCTTGAACTCTTTGCGCCCAGCTCTTTCGTAACGGAGGCCATTGGTCCCGTCTCCCGGCAGACATGTGATGACGGTGGACCACCCGTGCTGGTAGACTAGTACACCTAGGATTTTGTTGTAAGTCGGCAACACGGAGCCTCCAAACCCTCCATATCCGCACATGTAGAGTGGCATGTTTGTGCCTTTTGTTCGGGCTGGTCCAATGTGGACGTAAGGGATTGGCCCGACGTTTTCCATGTAGACACTGTGATACCTGATGACAACATCGGCGGCATCATAGACTTGACGGCTCTGTCTGAGGAGGCGAGGCGCTTCACGTGTGTCCAAAGTGCTGAGTGAAACTCTCCTCGGCAAGGTCGGGCTCTCCTCCGTGATGACAACAGTACCGTCCATCTCGTGCGCGAAGTGATTGAGTGGCTTGATGCAAATGACGCCGTCTGTGATCAACGGCGGCATTTAGCTTTCTCGCCACCCGTTTGCGCCCCGAACAAAGAGCTTGAGGAGCGGCCGTAAGTGCTCGATCAAGTTGATGCATATGCAACCGTTGATGAATTGAAAGTCGTGGAGCGCGCTACCCCCGGTACCCTCCCACAGCACCTCGGGATAGATGCAAGCTCCATGAGCATCCACACTCATTACAAGCAGGGTGTCCATCGAGAAGCTTTCCGTAGCCGTGGTCCAGTCTTGTCTGAGATGCACAGCCGCCAAGTCGCTACCAAATTCGCATCTGACATCCTGTGGGAGGCCGATCAGTTTGAAGTCGAAGTCGCCGTGCGCGATGTAGTGCCGTCTTCTGTCGCCATCTATCGTTTCAGTCAGGTACAGACGTATCCGTCTGACACTCCAATCTCGCTCCACGCTGACACGTTCACTCTCATGTGCAGTCGAGAATAGAATCTTGGCGTTGTCTACTACCTGACCACGACGCCAGAGACGAATGGTCCTTGGCTTGCCTGAGGCTGTAGAGTTGAGAGCGCCGCCGTGCGAAGACGCGAGCAGCAGTGTATCTGCGTCGACCCACGTGATGGAACTGATCGCCGCGTCGAGGTTGAAACCATCCTCGACAAAGATCCTGTTCACGAGGTCCCATTCTCGTAGTTGGACGGCATCCGCCCCTCCGTCGGACAGGTGTATGATCGCCCTACTGCGATCCGTTGGAAGTATGTCGAAGCCGTCCCAGAAATACTCCTTTTTATCCTCTCTGGAGAGCGCGTCGAGGTCCAGGAGTACATCCCAGCATTCTTCTCCACATTTGAGCTCCGTGATGAACTCCGCATGAGGCATACGCCGCCAAACGCCCTGTGGGTGTTGCGCGTCCGTCCAAAAGTTGTAAACGAACTCGTCAATCCTGGTCACTTCAGGAGCTTTATCGGCGTGTCCGAGCGCTGTGCGTAAGTCGTAAACGTCTTTTTGGTACTCGTCGTCCTCGAGCTGCTCTTTGGTCTTTCTGTTCTGCATCTCCACCCAGGCTGTCGCGTCATGGCCGTTGAGTTTGTCGAGCCAGTCAAGACGGTTTGACCCCGTTTCCGGATCCGCGGGTCCAACATCGGTGGCCATGCTTGTGATAATTCAGTCAAACGCGTTTGCGATCGGTGCTGCTGATAGGTAAGCAATCGGAAATGGCAATGGAGGGAGGCGAGTGTTCACAGTGGGATTGTATGGCCCGTCATTTATTCACCAAGATTCTGCACTGGGACATAGGGGGCGCTCACCGGTTGCTATCTCGACGTCCGTGAGCCAGGAAACGCCACGAACGCTCTGACATCGATAGTCGCAAGTGCCTAGTCCTTGTCGCCGTTGCATTCCGGTGCATGGGTGGCTTCGGAGGGTACGTCTTGGTTGGTAGCGCTGCAGCAATAAAGATCGATGACACTTGGCAGCATCAAATGCTAAAGTACGACATATGTTGGCAGGTGGTACATGGATCGAAAGAGCAGCAAGTACAATATATCTGAGCAATCACGAGCACTCGAGGGCACAGGAAGAGAGCGCGCTTACTTCTGTGGCTCGCAGCAGACCAACACTTGCATCATTGGATACAGTTACAAAAGCTCCCATCAGATGTCCGACGACTAGGAATGGGTGTGAATCGATCAATGAGACCAACAGCTAGGCCAAGTACCAACACCAAGAGTCCACACAGCTTGACTTCGTCGTAAAACTATCGACAAACGTCTCTAGTCCACCTTCGTGCCGCATTCTGGACAGTTCTTGCCCGGCAGTACCCAGACGGTCCTATCCTTCTTCTGACATGTTGGGCATCTTTTGCCTGGCACCTGTGGTGGTGATCAGTATTGAGGTAGTAGATATACCAGCGTCACTTGACATAATACATACTGGTGTAGTGATAAATGATCCAAACACATTTGGCAGACCATTCTTGCCAAAGTTCGTCGCACGTTGATCGAGATCTTTGCATGGTAACAGTTGTAAAGTAGTGCCGGCAAAAGCTCTGGAGTCCGGTCGATTGTGAGAGAGTGGGCTGCTGAGGACGGGCAACATCGTGAAACTGAACACAATGGCGACTGACTTTTTCGTTGTGGATCGTAGAAGAGCGACGAAGGTGGATTGAAAGTTGTAGACGGGCAGCGAGGGAAAAGATACATAAATTTACCTATTTGAAAGCTGCTCAGCTAAAATTGTCCCTCGTTTTACCTCATCACCAGACACGATTAACTTCAAATAGGGAATTGTTCCAATACACACCGCTTCTATGCTACTGAAAGTGCCAGATGATCAATCAGTAGTGCAAGCCGCATCAGGAGGTGTGAGAAGCCACGAGGCACGAGCGTGACCCTCACCGAGCACTGATTGCATGGCACCAGGCATAACATGTAAGAAGCTCGCTGCTATTTGACTGGCGCAATGCAGCATAAATCGAGATGACCGACACGAGCGATCCACAAAGGTGTGACACGAGGCGCAGTCGGGGCGCCATGTACATGCACCCGCCATCCTTAATCGACTTCTCCAACAGGCCGCCCCCTGATAAGGTGCAGGCCTCATGGAACCGAGCGATCGCCCAGATTGGCCCAAGGATCTCGTCTCGTGCTGCTTGGTTGCAGCATTAATGTCTGACGGATCATTTCTGGTCATGGTGCTCTCAAGTCTGATTGTGAGCATTAGAACGTGGCAGTCACGTTAGTTCTGGCTTCTGTGAACATTTCTTGCGGTCATGATCGAGCTGCTTTACATTCTGGTCCTGGAGACCACTCACATTATAGCATGCGCTCTGCTGTGAGAAATGTAGCACTCGATCTGGCTGGACATCACTTATTTTGACCTTTAATTATGCTTTGTATGACATTATTATCTGCTGTTGTCGTCGAAAAGTATCATGTCACTGCCGAACGTCCCACGTCCTCCTGGTGTCTCGAAGCCATGTCTATCTGTAGGATAATTCTAGCATACAAGAAGCATTCCACAGTACGGCCATTATCCAGCCTGGCACGTAGTCGCACTTGCATATCATATTTCGACCATCTTCACCAACCCAGTGGACATGGGACGGGAGCTGACATGCCTAGAGAGGCAAATCACCGGTAGTCCCAAAATTGAGGTGGACATGTACCCTCGAATGGGTCGGGCAAGATCGGTGGTATTGGCGTCCGCTAGGTCGGCGATACTCTTGCATCGAACACCGACGCGATGATCAAGCTGTGTCATCGACCGAAAGCACCCTTGTTAATATCATTTGATCTTCCACTCCACGGCTTCGTCAGGCGGACCGCCGAACAGAAACTGCTGGATCTTTCTCAAGGCGTTGCAATCGTCTCGACAAGTAGGCGAAATCGAAGAAAACTTGGAGAGGAAGCCTATGGTATCATTAAGACGTTTTCGGAAGCGGTCTTCACCAATCTCGACGATCAACTTGCGCAAAAAAGGAGTTCGCCATGCAGCGGACATGACTAGCATATTGCGAAAATTTCTGTACATCGTCAGCATTTCATCCGAACAGGGGATTAAGAGTACTGAACTCACGCATGCGCAATGCCATAGACATTGGCCAGGATCATGTGGTTCGAAACATCATCCAAGGCATCGGCAGCTTCCATGGCAGCTTTGAAACATCTCTCACATGCTGCCAATACTGTTCCCTTGCCCATGAGTTCAACGGCCTTGAAGACACGAATATCGGCTGGATCGCGAGGGTTACGCCCCGCGTCGAATGCGACGTCCTCCACGCAATTTTCCTCCACCTCTCGCATTATGTGAATCGCGTAGTCCAAGAACGGCCTGTCAATCACGTGTCGTAACATCCAGTACTCAGCTCGCAACATGGCCTTCAGGGCGTTTGTAGGCAGTTTTTTATCGTCCTCCTCCCACTCGTCCTCATCCCGCTTGTCCTCCTCCCACTTTAACTTAGGTGGCAGCATGTCCTTCAAAGCACCCAACATATTATTGTGGTACTGAAAAGCCTGTTGGATCTCTATGCGAGTCTGTCTGAGACAATCAGTTCCATAAAGCTGCTCCTGCACGGCTTTTAGACGTTTCTTCAAGAATATGCGGGCCGTGTAATACAATATAATGTCGCTGTGCCTCACAATACTCCAGCCTCCGTTTCGTGCGAGCTTTTCATAGATATCACCTCCAATGAGCTCGCCTGGAATCGGCAGCAATTCGATGAGGCTTAGGATACCACTGTTTGCCAAGTCAAGCTCGGCGAGGACGTCGAACTCGAGGTGTAGGCATGACCACGATAACAGCACGATCAAATTTGGATCATGGTGCGAGACTGGCTTCTGGTCCTTCTTGTGTTGGACGTGCGAGGGGGCGTGTTCTTTCCAGTACTTGTCGTTGTAGAATTTGTACTTGTCGAGCAGAGTCATGACGACCGCTGAAGCCTTGGTAACCCAGCGCATGCTTTCCTTGACACGAGCAAGCTGTCCTTTGTATATGCCTGCCAGCAGGAACATCTGCGCATGAACTGACTCGTTGGCATCACTTTGTTCGCCCATGATTTCAGCAGCTTTGGCGTAGTAGGCTAGACCGGGGATGAGCTTCGTGTTGGTTGCAGGCTGTGCAGTGGTGGAGTCGGCGGGAGAAGGCCATTCGCACATGGTGATCTTACCGAGTGCTAACACGAGATAGACCATTGCGTTCTCGGGAGAGCGTTCGGTGTCGAAGTGGTGCGCCGTCGCGAAGTCGCCGCGGGCAGCTTGCGAACCTTTGTATCGCATCGTGGACCCCACCGTTCCTTGCAGCTCGCTTGCGAACGAAGTGACGTCTGGCCGTATGTGAAGTCCGCCTGGGCTGTACCGCGAGATGAAAAGGTCAACAGATGCTCGCATGGTCGCCAGGTCGACGATCGGATGCACAACGTATACGTGCTTGACAAAACTCGCCCAGAGACTGTCGATTGTCGAAACATCCAGATCGAGTCCTCCATCAGGCTTCACACCACCGACGGAAGGAGATTGTGACCGCTGCGCAGAGTTTGGACCCGTGTACGCATTTATTCCATAGCCCCATGTGTCCTCTCGTGGCTCCAACGCGTCTGAAAACGAGTCTTCGCTGGGTGCGGGACTCGCCGGCCCGCCTGACTGAGTGCCGTCCATTTCTTCCACCTTTCCACCCTCGCCATGACCGTACAGGCGTAAAGTGCCGCGGTTCTCAGCTTCTTGGACATGGCGCTCGTTATATTCGACGTCGGCTTCCTTCAAGAGACAACTCACGGAAGGCCATCGAGAGATGAGTTTGTGCGGCGCAGATCGATGGCTGTCAAGGCTCCTCCTGCGTCTCGACGTCGGTCCCTCTGGTTTGGATGGTTCTTGTGACGGTGGTGGCGCGACCTGCCGGATTCGGGGTGGCCCCAGCTGTGTGATGCGTTTTTGCAAAGACTCCAGCAGCCCCTTGACCACTTCTTGCTGCAAGCCTAGGTTGTCCTCTAACAACTGCTCTGCTAAAGATGTGGCTTTCTCCATGGCCTTGTCGGTCTTCTTTCGGGGCTGGGCGTCATATTTGCAGACAAGATTGTTCGCAAGACATGACTGACACGTGTTTCCCTCGTTACATCTCGTCTTGCGTTTGCGGCACTCTGTGCATGCTCTTGTGGCACGTGAGTTTCTTGTCCGCCGCACGCTGGAACCAAGCGGTCTCGGAGCACCGAGTTGAAGAGGGTGTGAAGGTTGGTTGATAGGGAAGCCACTTTGAGCACCGTGGCTACCTTGGTTATGCTGGGGTGGAAGTCCTTGAGGCGGCGGCCCATGGTCTTGCTGGACGACCTGCTGCATGGTTTGAGTTGTGTTGATCGCTGTGGAGGGATCGGGCAAGCCATGTCTACGTTGATCCATGTCTGACTTCACGAGGTGTCTGGCAGAGAGGTACAGTCCTGCAGCAACTCGGGCTTGATGGATGTGCGTGCTTCAAGCGCAACTGAACTTGTGGATAGTGCTTTTGGTGTTGGTGAGTAAATGGCAGTCCAGTGGAAAGGCTCGTAGAAATCGATCCCCTCTCTCTCTGTGTGTGTGGGGGACCATCACTTTATAGGTTTCGTGCAGCTGTACTGGTCTTGGGCTGTTGTACCGACGTTCGAGGCGAGACTATACACACGTCCGTGTTCTCCTGACTAGTATATCGCTAGCACATCACGATGAGAGGAGGCCAGAAGGAAACGCGATGCTTCCGTTGGCGCTGCATCGTATGCATCATCGAGCGAAAGACCCCGCCACGACCGTTAACGAGAGAAGCGGTCATGACATGCAAGTGGTGATTGGATCGTACGAAGCTTGCTTTCGTGGCGATAGCGCCATCTGTACATGCCAGACGATGCAAAGCACGGCGCGTTTCGGCTCTTTCTCTCTGTGGAACACGGAGCTACATCTCTTGTAGTCTCCTGGCTGGGTGGCATGACCTGCTAATCACTAGCATGGACGATGGGGTGTGTCAAAGGCACCCACGCAGCCGTCCGCGAGACAACACTTTCATGTGAACCACGTCCGGATGCTTGGACCGAGTTCAAGGCAGACTTGAGGACGCCATGACGCTGTTCGTCTGATACAGTACAAATACTGCAGCTGATGAACCTCTTGTGGAAGAACTCTCCTTCCCATGAATCTAATACCCAGGACGCAACCGCGAGATTGATACCGCCGCAGCCACTCAATCACTATGCTCTCGTGTTCGCAAACTTTCCCTCAACCTGCCTAGTGCGTAGCCGTCTTTTTGATCGAGATATCCGCTTGGCTGCTCCAAGCAGAATTTCAGCAAGACTTCAAATGCCTTGGACGCTTCTTCTTGGCTAGTCTTTTGCTCGTTAGACAGCGTCATGTGCTTCTGTGGCGTCAAAAATAGCGGTCCTGCCCTTGACACTGCAGCGGCTTCGGGTGACTCGAGCGCGAATGATTCCATGGTCTTGGCTGCTGGCGTTACGCCCCCTTCAGCGATGTCAGCTGAAAGGCTCAGGTACCTCGATACGGTGCTGGAGACAAGTCAGCTCAGAAATTCAGAAGGCACGCCATGCATCGCTCACCATTTGCTACAGTCAAACTTTTCTGCAATGCAGTCAGCAGTGTAGAAAAATCCCATCGAGCATTTCGATTTTAACTGACCGGCGATGACCTTTTGACTGGCGAGAGGATTCTCCGCTTTGAATTCTCGGACCTCGCGCGCGCGCGCATTTCGCATCGTCACCCTTCTCAGCAATGATCGTCGTTTCGACTTCGGTTTGGTCCGTTCCGTTGGTGGTGACGAGGGAAGAGGTAGTGATGCCATTGGTCGTGCCACATGGATTATCGAGGTTCTTGAGTGCGATGCATCGAGGCATGGCGGGTGCACCCTCTCTCATAGCATAAATACAAGGTCAGATCCATGGGGTCGAGGTCATGGAGCGCTAAACGAGCGTCGCGTGTCGATCCGGACTTTTGCCCGTGTACGTGTGAGGCCTGAAAGTGACGAGCCGGCCCTGGTCAAGTGTACAGCCGCGCGACGTGATGCACACAATCTATCCCTCACGGACCGGGACACGGGAGATTACCATCGCAAGGTCAAAGGGATAGTCCAGGCATGCCACGACAGGCGTGTTGTCTTGTCAAGCGGCGAGCATTCGGACCTTGGGACGAGCGGATTCCGTGCGACCGTCCCTCCGGGCCCGGTTCGAACGCTTGAGGGCGCATCATTTGTCTGTAAATCAAGCGAGATAGAGCGAGCAGAGCGATTGGTGTAGATTGAGTAGTGACTGAGCCGATCGATCTAAGCTTGCCGCAATGAACACAATGCTCGGATATTCTCGGCGCAGGCATCTTCCTACAAGTTGTGTGTCCTATGAAGTGAGAGGGCTGTAGTAAAGTATAGATGAATGAATGAGGTCCAACAAATTCTAGATATGTACAAACAATAGTCCAGCATGAAAGCTCAGGTCGATCAAACAGGAGGTGACCTCTGCGTCGTTAATCAGAAGATAACCGCACCGGCGCAGGCGCAACTAAACCACAGGCACTGTAAGTGCTGCGGCCGTCCCATACTCCTGGAACAGTTGATCCCGATCGTTGCGACTTTAATGAGTGGTGCCGCGATTGTCGTGACGGCGACGGCGGCTGCGGCAGCGGTGTCTGTGGCGGTGGTGGTGGTGGCGGCAGCTGTGACGGCTGTGCTGGCCGTACGAACGACTCTTGACGCAGGAGTGGTAAGGGCATCGTCTGTTCCGGCGTTGCTGCTTGGCCTGAAGCTTTCCACAAAGACAAGTTTGAACGTCTCCTCTCTTCCAATTCCTCGTGCCCTGGGCAGAGCTCCCCGTCCGTTTTTGGCGAACTTTGCTCGATGCCGCTCGGCGTTCCCGGTGGCCCGTTCTCCGCGCTGGGTGCTTGCCGGAAACTTGGTTTTCGCCGCATGTTGGTCACGACCGACAAGTTTGCCGTCACGATGTTGGTCATGACCAGAAGTGCGGTCCAAATAATTGTCGACCTCAGACTATTGTTGCCCTCGTTGTCGTTGCTTGCAAACTGTATGTAGGCAGAAAGCCGGCCGCCTTCCAGTGGCGTCACCCTGATCGAGGTCAGTAAAAGGCACCCTCTTCTATTGATGGCCGCCACTCACAACAGCCGACTCGACGCCGTAGCGCATAGCTCGAGCTTCTTTGTCCAAGCAGGATGTTGTAAACGCCAGAGTAAGATGATCCACAGCACCACGAGGCACACCTCCAAGCATATATCGACGGCGGTGATGCTCACCCATCTCGGCGTCTGGTTCCTCGTCAGTCTTCCCACTGTTACTTTGCGCTCTCAACCAGAAGGACTCACCTCTGCGGGACACACCAATCTGCGTCCTGTCTCGTCGTATCTGCACCCGATCGTCGCAAGCATCACTTCTGCCGCGACCCACAGTCCACACAGGCACGACCACATGCAACTCGCCAGTCGCCATTCGCTTTGTTTTGCAAGCACTCGTCCCATGAGCACAGCACTGGCAAGTCTACCCGTCCCGACGGATCCCAACGCCAACGCTTGGCTCCAAAAGAACATCTGCTTCACTGTCAGCGCAGGTTTGCAGCCAAGGACAAAGGCTGTCGGACCGAAGCAGCTTTCTTTGCATCGTATACGCTGCTGGAGCTTGCAGGCTTCCCAAGGCCGCAATTTAGGCCAACGGCAACCAGAACGCAGAACGACAGACCGAAACCCTTTTCCAATGTTAGTTAGTCGTGGCATTGTACGCGTGAAGGGGAGGCCTACGTATGTCAAAACTGCAAACTATGTCAGTGAGGGTCTGAGCGTGTGCAAGGAGTCTGACCTACCGTTCAACCAATCACTGCAAACCCAACCCGCCAACCATCTTCTGACGTACACACGCAGGAGGAACATCACGCTGCAGGCGGTGAATGCTACCGCCACAGTGACCGCCAACCCAATCTGCGCGCCGTCGACGGTCATCGTGCCTGAGAGGTTGCCTTGTCGTTGATGCGAGTCATCTTTCTGCACCCGACGGGGACGCTGATATATCTGTCGTTCGCCTGCAGAGCGCGTCGAGGGTATCACTGGGAAAGACATCATGGATCGAGGCTCCACCTCGCATGCGAGCCTCTCGGCCGGGCTCAGAGGATGCGAGGGATGTAATGTCTTGCATGATTCTCCAACCGAGATTGCGGGACATGTCGACTTGATGTCCGGTCACCCGCAGAGAGGCAGTCTCTTCTTCTCCTCAGGGCCTGTTCCGGTCGTACGTGCTCTCGACGGGCCAGGGTGGTAGCATCGGCTGGCGGCTGCCTCTCCGTCGATGCCGCGAACCATGCACCTGACGTGCGTCAGACCGTAATCTCCCCGCGGCCAGGTCACCACGCGAAGCGGACGACTTCGCGTTGTGTCGTCTGCCATACAGCACCCTGCGGCACATCTCCACTCGGGACGCACACGCGGTTTGTCGTCCCATTAGGGAGACACGGCGTATCGTCGTCTCTACAGCACGCCACCGGCATCACAGTCTGCACATGCCCACTTGCTAATCTATGGTCTGCGGCAGGGGTGCTTTTCATCGAGAGCTGGGGGCGTGGCATGTTCGTCATTTGTGGTATGGTTTGTACACGCTACAGTCTTGCTGGGCTACGTATCACAATCAAGGACCATCTTGCCCCAGGTGCAACCCGCCTCCGCCTTGGGGCACAGTCGCTTGTTTAGCTCTCGCCAGTAGATTGCACCATGGTCCAGACCGGTGTCTGTTGACTCCCTCTCGACAAGTTTTGCGCGAACTTCCAGCAAGTTAATCCGTAGTTTGGAGACTTCCCAACGCTGTGCGTCCAATTGTTCCGACATCTGCTCGAGTCTTCGTTGCAGCAATGCGTGCCGCATCACGTGGCCTCTGCCTGTTTGTCAGCACGAGTGGAGAAGCACGAGGCTCGCGCGACGCTTACCGTCCCAAATGTCTCGTCTTCTGGCGCGCACGCGTCACGCCAGGTCCGCCACCCTTGCGGCAACGGCGTCCATCCTTGGTGTGTGCCGGGCCCGGCTCAGTGCGCGACGTGTCGCTGCAGTCCGTCGTCCGAGGCTCCAATGAGGACCTGTCGGAATCTCGAGCCGATGTGCCCGTAGCTGTCGATGAGCCCAAGTCCAGCAAGGTGCCACAAGTTGTCGCCGGTCCAGTCTCGAGTTGGGGTTGCGGGTTGTCCAGGCGTTCTCGGACGTCCTCGGCCGCTGCTGAGGCGGCCTGCTGTTTGCCTGCCAGGGAGCCCATCGCGATGCAGATGCGGTGCGAGGTGCGGTGAGGGATGCAGGCGTTCTCAGACTGGCCTGTGGCGCGTGGGGTCTCCCATATCTTTCGTGCTCGTCCGAATATTACAGCACTTGCAAGGGAGCTCCTCGCTTCCAGGTTTTCTTGATCGTTGTTCCTTTGGTACACGCAAATGAGAACCTTCAGAGTTTCGTCACATTAGTAGTGAAACAAGGTATGGCTTGGACGTCTCTGAACAAGTTAGACGATACGCACGACAGGCCAGACGGTCCTGCTGCACTGTCGTTAATTGGTCTACAGGACATAGTCAATCTTATTGCATCAAGCATGATGGAACCGGAGTCGCTCGCATGACCAGGATGGCCCGCACTTATCCTCTCGGCAAGCGAGACGCACCTTAGCGCGGAACTCATCACCTGCTTCGACGAATCGGAGTTCCACATAACAGCATCGAGAGATGCTGTGAACTTGGGCCGTCATTGGCTACAGCAGAGCCCGTCCAAATGCTACAATTGCACAACTCATGCTTGTGATCCATCTCTGACCTGAACATTCCACAAGCATAGTCCATCTCGCACAAACATGCTCTACGACGTTCATTCCAAAGGTCACATGTGCACTCAAGACGAGCACACGTTCGATGTCCATGTAGATCTCCGTGTCACCATCAGCTTCGACAGCTCGTTGAATCCTGTCGAGCTGCAGCATGTTCAGCAGTCGACTTTGCAGCAGATTGCAAACTCTCTGGGCACCCAAGACTCGACCGGAGGCGCAACTCTGCAGCCCGCAATGTGCGTCGCCATCCGAAACGTGGGAAGATCGTTCTGACGTATATCTTGGTAGATGCGGGCCAACTCCTCGAAAAGCCATTAAGGGTGTTACTGATCAAGACAATAATGCACACAAGACAATCGCTCGAGTGGAGACTGTCGAGGACAATGGCAACGTACCACAAAATGCGGCTTCCTCTGTCAGAAGACCTCGAGACGAGACAATCAACAACAGCAGCTACATGCACGACTCTGAATTTGCCACCAAGAGCGTTACTGGTCGAGACACTAATACAAACAACACAACCACTCGAGTGGTGACTGTCGAGGACAATGGCAACGTACCACAAAATGCGCTTTCCACTGTCAGCGGACCTCGGGACGAGACAACCAACAACAGTAGCTACACGCACGACTCTGAACTTGCCCAGGAGTTGTGCCTCGCCCTTTTCCAAGCTGCAGCCCGAATCAAGAAAAAAGGAGTTCCTGGTTGGTGGTCAGATGTCGAAAGACTGAAACCGAAGTGCAATTTACTCCATCATGCAGACGAGGCTTTCTACGCAGAAGAGCTGGACCGAGATTGTGAGATATACACAACAAGCCTGCGTCATCGTGCATCCATGACTTGGCTGATACGATGCTTTCTTGAAATAATCCGGCGAGCATTTCATCGAAGGTCCAGGGCCAATGCTAAGAAGCATGGGTCTGACAAAGCTAACAGAGAACAACGTTATCGTATGGGAGAGCTAATGATCGCAATCACCAAGCCGATACTTGCCAGGCATGGCAAAAAGGCTTATACGCTGTACGCACTGATGGCAGGCGAGTCATCATCTAACGCCCAGATCCATTCTGTTTTTGAGACTAACGTAACAAAGCGGTCGAAAGATTCGACCCAAAAGCAGGTTACTGGAGAAAATATTCCAAACCACGAATGCTCCGACTGGCGTCACAGATTGTAGCGATACTTCTAACGCCAGAATATGAAGAACTTTGGCGGGACGTCGACATGAAATTAGCATTCGATCCTGCTGAGTTTTTCGCCACTGTCAACGCGTCTGGCGTGACCTCTTCTTCCTCCGCCAACCTTTCGTGAGTCCGAAGAAACGTTGTTGTGATACATCTGTCTAACAGTCATCAGGTACGATCGCGTCCAAAAGACATTAGGCTTGACTGATGCTACGAGCCGATCTGATAAACACCGTATGCAGTCAGGTCCCACAGTTCCAGCCGTACAGGCTCAGACTACTGGTGCACATTGTGGTAATATCGGCCCCGCTATGACGCCAGCCCCATGCATTCAGTGGACACCCAACTGGACCAATACGATGCCGTCTCTACCCCCTGTTGATATCCCAAGCCAAACGGGACCCAGCGCTATTCCAGGCGATGACCCTACGTGGTCAGACACGGGACTCGAGACGCTCCGGCCACTAGACTTAGACAGTTTGAATACACTTTGTGGGGAGGTAGAGTTGTGTGTAATGCCTGATATGACGGCTTTGTGGCCTCCAAGAGGAGAGGGATCAATTTCAGCATTCAATGGGAACTGGCAGAGTCTGTGTGGGGAAATGGAAATAAGCACGATGTAGATTCCTGGATGTATTATCTATGGCATTCAGAGTATGGATTCTTGAGCCCACAAGTATATAGTGATTAGCCGGGTTCGAGGACATCTCTGATGCATAGTCCATTCGAAGGGTCATATCGAAAGTGAGTCAGGTGCTGTGGAGCAAGAAATGCAAGGAGGTCTTCATATGGCTTGTACGCGTAAATGCTCACCCTACCTATGACCCTGAAGCGTGAAGCGCGGAAATGGGATTTGCCCGATTGATTTCCTGTCTAGTCATACTGCAGTATGAGCAAAATGCCCCCATGACCCCCGCCGCCCCTCCGCTCACAGTCACCTCGCCACAGCAGACCGTCACCAGGTGCCAGTGTGATCTCCTCCTCCTGAGGGTGGGACTCATTGATTAATGCTTGCTCCGACAACGTAAACGAGAACATTCCGTTTGATTTGTCTAGCATTGTAAGGGCAATGTAAAGAAGGACGTGGGATGACGACGCGAGGGTAGGGTTTGGAAGAAAGCGCCCTATCGCCTGACCACAGAGTTTTGCGCCAGGTTTGAGTGATTCGACTTTCTCTTTTATGGTATTGCCGTTACTCTAAATACCCATCAGCGTATTCACTTCTTTTGACATGAAATTGCACGCACCATTAGAGCCTTGCGCATGACTTCCTGGCATCTGGGAGTGGACTTGAGGCCGGAGTTGAGACTGTCTTCTGCTGCGGCTGTGCACTCGCCTTCGTCCACCAGTTTCGGAAGCTTGACCCAGCCTACCGAAGGCGCCATGTCGGACAGATTTGTGGCACGGCGTGTGTAACAGATGTGACGGACGTCAGATGTCGATCATCTGAGCTGTATTGAGATGCGCGACGTGTACTAGGGTAGTTAAAGATTACAGCAGTAGTACAGTCCGTGGGATTCCAGTGCAGATGAGATGAGCAAGAGGGGTAACGACTAGCTATGCTCGCTGCAAAGAGGATGAGTGGGGTGCCAAGATATGCGTCATCAGCTAGGAGGTCGCTTCTATCCACGCCGAAAGCGTAATAATGTTCGCCACAACTGTTATATACAATTTCGGTGGGCATGCATGCGTCGTGAGCGATGCGGATATATGCTATGAGGCGAGCACTGAGACAAACACCAGAATACTCGAGCCAGTGCAGAATGGGTTTAAAGCATACCCGACGATGCTGTCCCCGCCTCGCTGTTAAAGGCACTTATGACCACGCACTTGCAGGACATGCTGGCTATGCAAATGACATCGCCAAAGAAGGCAGTAGCTTGGGTAATACAGCGACCACGTCGCTGTCCCGATCAAAGTGAAACCAACACGTCATGTCTGCACGCCACTATATCCTGCAATATCGAACGCACTGATCTCTCTTCTCACATCGTCCGACACGATTCAACGAGTGGTAATCTGGAGATTTGACAGATGATGCCATGTCTATGCGCGAGAAAAATGATAACATCTGGCCTGCGGATCTTGTAGCCGGCAAGCATCAGGTTTGACGCATGTGCGACGGATCGGGAATCCAATACGCAAGATCGTAGTCCTAGTCAGACATAGGTTTGCGGCTTTACTTTCGGGCGATGTGTCCTGTATGGATCAGATTATGCTTGACCCGCGTTGGGCGTCTCCTTCTCTGAGCCTCCAATGGCCATTCTGCTTCTAGCGACTGCCTTGAGAATCAATCGCTACATTGCTGCAGGGCTCAATCTCATTAACGCCTCCATCTATATCAAGATGCCCGAGCACCACTGTGCAACTGGTCTTTCGGGCTGCAAGCACTTGTGCTGTCCACTTCGAACGTCCACCTTTTGTCTTGTACAGTACCTTCTCACGATGCTCATGATACATATTGGTCCGCGTGACTGTGAGCCCTATTTTCAGATGCACATCGGCGACGCAGCTACGTACTTTGAGAGAAAGGAAGCGTGGGAGCGACACTTCCGTTTCCTCGTAGTGAGTGTCCACTCAGGAAGACAATTGGTTTTGTGCTGACATTGAGACCAGATACAAGCATGCATGACCGTGCGTGATAGTCGTGTAGACGGCGATGTAAATTCTGGGGATATTCTTTTTTCTGCTCTGGTAACCCTTGATGGCGCTTCTGTGATAGGCGATATCGAGCAAGTACTGACTGCAACACGACAGGTGCATTGTCTAGATCAAATCGTCGACGTCGTCATCCAGCAGAATGAACCCCTTCGAGTGGAAACAAACATCAACTTGTGGCATCCCATGAAAGATACTGGTGTGTGGAGGGAGGGCGCGCAGCTCGATAACATTGTCGCCTTGGCCATTGGTGTCCTGAGCATCTATGGAGATTCAACCGTCCCGGGTCCCGCGGTCATGGCCAAAGCGCTTGGAGATTTCGAGGAGATCTGGTTACATATGATCGCTCCTGTCTTTGGAACAGAATCGCGATCCCTTGGCCAGTTCAATGGGGGTGGCTGGCTCCACAAGAAACTTCTAGGTGATGACTTGTATCGTCGGATGGCAACGACGAGGAAACAAAAGAAGATGGCCCGTGGTCAAGCAAGTAGAGCTCAAAAAGCGCAGCCATAATGGATTGCTTCTCCCCACAGCCACATAGTGAGTAGTCACAGAGTATATGACATATACGAAATAGTACCACAGCGTTAGGGAACGCTAGAGAGGCGTGCGTAAGGAGGTGTGGATACTTCAAAGGCGTGTGTGCAGCAAAGACAGCGCTTCCTTTTGGCATCAGTTCAAGGAGCAACTACAGTACATCCAGATTCAAAACATTGTGAACGATCCGCATCCACGCCACTGTTGTTCGGCAAACTTGGTTTTCAGACGCAGCGTGTTGTGTTGTACAGTAAATTGATGAGTGAGCGGCTTGTGCCACTGGATACCAATACGCGTTGCAGCCTCCTTAAGTTACTTACGTTCCTCAACCTGATCCTGCCGCTTGCAGCTCCGAGCCCAAAAACTGCACAGAAACCATCTTTACTCTATGCTCTCATCGTCCGCCAAGATCACTCCCAGATCCAATAGCTAGCGGCCAAATTCAGCTCAAATCATCTGCCATTGTGTCATAAGAGGTAGCTGCTGTATACGTTGGCGGTGGTTGTTGTTCGCAAGCTTCAAGGTCTAATGCCGTCTAGAATCAGCATCGTTCTCACCTCTTACATATACCACTCACCTTTCGCCTTGTCCCGGTCAGCTGAATATCGTTCCGACTTTTCGTGTCTCAAAATGGTGACGCGACTGTCGCCGTTCCTGTCCGGCTCGACACATTGTCTGTTCTGCAAACTGTCGATGACCAGAGATCGAGCAAGAATTCGCAACTCACGCCTTGTACGACGCGACCATAGCGACGAGCGCTGACTCGTGCTGATGGGTAAGTCGAGGAGAGCAATCAACGATGGACTGTGTAGAGACACATATAGAAACAGCATATTTGATCCAGTGCTGTCGCGAGCATTGCGAAGGCAGGTCAGTTGGGGAGTTCCGGTTGCTCTTATACTAAATCTACACGTGTCAAAAAGTGCCCAGGGGGAGTGTTCGGTGTGAGCGCGCATGAAAGGCATTGCCAGTAACGTACTCGTGAGTGAGAGCTGTGGGGCACGGTGGCTGATTATTGGCAATAGACGCGCTGGACGCTCGCCTCTTAGCCAGATCCACAGCGGTTGCCCTCTGGTGCTGGGGGACAATATAAATCATCGAGGTGTTTGGCACTTTGTGCGTCTTGATGATCTGCCTTTCCTCCCAAGCTCAAAATGCAACTGCGAGGGCTGTTTGGCACTTTGTGCGTCTTGATGATCTGCCTTCCCTCAACTCTTGTACCAGGACAAGTAGTATTAGCTTCAGAACGACGACGGACCAGCCGGTCTACGTCGCTTTCTGTAAAACAGAGCGCCACTCCAGCAAAGCATTTCCACGAATCAGATTCTTGTGACCATTGCAAGCCATCAGGCTGGTTGCGGCACGTGCGCATGTTTCGCCATTTCATGCTGATTTCTCATCATCGGGTAGACAGTGACGTAATCAGTCGCGTAAGTTATGACAGACCATGTCGGTGTTGACGGTGGTGCAGGCCTTGTCGTGTCGTGCAGTCTTATTATGCTGCGGAAAGATGACTTGAGTAGCATCGTCGCCCGTAGCGGGCCTTGTCAATGAAGTGCGGTCGTCGTCGTAAGACCAATTTGTACGGACGGGATTGACACATCGATTCGTCGTTTTTCTGATGTTTAGTACCGTGATTGGTTGGTAGTCACTCATACCGGACACTACGTGGAGTGTATCATAGCTCGCACTGCATCCATGTCACCGAGCACAGTGCAAGACAACATGTTCTCTCAATTCGACTGCTTCGCCACACTCGCAGAGGTTCGATCCAACTGCTTTGATTTTGTGCAAGTACCCATTCAATGGTGTCATGCCTGTGCGGAGCTGCGCGAGGATGCTTGCATGTCTCTTGGTGAGGTCGTCATACATACGTCGAGTGTGATTTCCAGGCCATGCAATGTCAATTTTGCGTAGGGATGCTCCGACAGCCGCGGACACCTGCTCAGTCACTCGCCCCAGGCGTTCTTGTGTCCTTTGAACCATACTTTTGGTCAGTCTGGGTCGACCTGTGACCACTCGTTCCTCGTCTGTGGCACGTTGCGCTAGATACTTTGCCTTCTTACCCAGGTCGAAGCCGAACTCATCGGGCCCAAGGCAAAGACCACGCGGTTGTTGTCGGTATTTCGAAGCGGGCGAAAGACGGCCAGAGAGGCGCATTATGGCAAAGCTTGTCTATTCTGGACTGGTTGCTCTCCACCGTCGAAATTCTGGATCGTCTTGCCAGTTTCCTACATCCGTGCTTGAAGCAACATTGGTTCGAACTCAATTGGGCGGGTAAGACGTCTTGACTTGGGGATGCGGACGAAGCCATGAACAAAGCGTGGCAAGATGCAAAGCGGCGGTGGCCGAACGAAGTGACCGTCTTGTCGCCAAAGCAACAAGAGATGAATGCTTTCGATGCTTACAATCACGACATCGACAGTGATGACCAGGCGATTATGCTCATACCAGCTGAGCGCCGACGTTAAGAACATCAATTGATACAATGCGACTGACGATGTGCTTTCAGGGCAGAACAAAGTGACGGGGTTTATTGATTGCTATCTACGATAAATCAAGAACAGCTCGAGTTAAGATCACTAATGTCTGTAAATTAGCCGCCTTTATGCTGCTTACTCCCGTACAATATCCTGCTGGAGAATTCCGAGCTGATTGAACTCAGTTGACATCAATTAGCATCAATTAGCATCCATTAGCATCAATTAGCATCAATTTTATAATTTTATAATTTTATAATTTTATAATTTTATAATTTTATAATTTTATAATTTTATAATTTTATAATTTTATAATTTTATAATTTTATAATTTTATAATTTTATAATTTTATAATTTTATAATTTCATGATTTTATGATTTCATAAATTTATGATTAAAGGAGATAGCTATCTCTTAGTAACAATACCTCTGGGGACTAACTACATTATAACTCACTAATCAGGCATTATATTGAAAAGCTGAGCTGGAATTCAGGCCTATTATGGAAGATGATCAGTATCTTAGTCTCAAGAAAAGATTTCTATTCTCGAGATACGACTTATAGTAACATTACTATTATGACTCTATCATTAGTATCAACTGTCAATATTAGCTCAGAAATCTAACGTTACCTTTAGGTAAGTTATATAGGCCTTTAACATAAACTATTTTTTCCGTAATCGGAAGCGTAGCTAATTAGTAACCTTCGATAATGCCGATATCAAGAAGCTAATTAAAGTACGAAATACGCTATAGTATCAAGGCTAGAAAAGATTCTTTTATAGTTCAGATCTAAAGACTCATATAATTTGTGATGCTACGAAAGATACCCATCTAAGTTTGATCTTTACCTTGTTTCGATTAATATAGTAGTAGGGTAAGTAGTTTAGTAAGGTAAATAATTAGTAAGTTACTTAGTATCTTAAAAAGTTTCAAGGATATATCTCGCTAATTAGGCTAGTTTAAGATCAGGAAATTAGAGTGTTTTTCCTTAGCATTATCAATATAATACTATTATATCGATACAGCCTATTAGGATGATGTTAGTAATTCATAGGAAAGCGGATCTATAGTAATCGGCGATTCTAGTATCTTTTGTCATAGTTATATATCAAATCTGTTAACTACATATATCGTTTCAGTTCCGTATATATAACGTAATCGCCTTTAAACGTAGACTTTGTTTGACCTAGAATTGATAGGGCTAAAATTAATAAGCGTCGATATCAGCGTGAGCTTCACTTAATCTAGTCTAGTATAGCTACGTCAAGATCTAATATATATGCTTGCATAGAAGATATCTATTGCTTATAGATAATATATAACTGTGTATCAAGATACTAGAATCGTAGGTAGAAGGCTTCCCTGGTCAGTGCACATCCCCGCTAGATGCACGCTTTCAAGCGCGTCATCAACACCACTTCTCGACGCGTCAAATCAATCACCATGGGGTCAATCGAGGACGCGATCGCGTTCCTACGTTCGTCTGATGGCCGTAATATAGCAGCAGTAGCCAAAAGATTCAACGTCAACCGTTCAACCCTCAGCAAACGATTCCGCGGTAAGACCGGCTCAGTAGCCAGGCGCGTTGAAGGCCGCAGATTACTCACCAACAAGCAAGAGCAAGAGCTTGTCAAGCAAATACAGAAGCTTTGCGAGTGGTGCTTACCTCCTACACCAGCAATGGTGCGCAGCTGGGCCGCCCTGATATGTGGATCTGAACCCGGCAAGAACTGGTCTGCAGACTTCAAACGTAGACACGAGTCCGTCCTCGACTGCAGATATCTCAACAACCTCGATCGACGAGATATGGCTGTAGTCTGCCTCTTTGTCAAGTCGGCACGTCTGTTCATTAGCTTGACTGTGGGCCTACGCGACTTGTCAAGCTTAGGTATCGCATCTTAGGAGGCAAGGGGGAGTGCTACACACCACTTGACATCTATTCGACTTTGCATTGTTCTACAACATTAATTAATGATATAATGCAAAACGCCCACGATGGAACAGACTCGAAATAGACGTTTATGATAGCAATTTAGTGCATCTTCGCTCACAGTAGAAGCTCGCCGCTACGTCTGTCAGGCATTCGAAGTTGCAACAGGAAATCCTGAGAAGACTCTATCGTCTACTTGAACAGGGTCCAGCTGGGACTGTGTCTGAAAGCTTCAGAAATTGCGACAAATGTGTAGAAAGTTTCGTAAGATCGTACTTGAGAGTAGTCGACCGTAATTGACTGTGGTTAATTGTGGTTAATTGTGGTTAATTGTGGTTAATTGTGGTTAATTGTGATTAATTGTGGTTAATTGTGGTTAATTGTGGCTAATTGTGGTTAATTGTGGTTAATTGTGGTTAACTGTGGTTAATTGTGGTTAATTGTGGTTAATTGTGGTTAATTGTGGTTAATTGTGGTTAATTGTGGTTAATTGTGGTTAATTGTGGTTAACTGTGGTTAATTGTGGTTAACTGTGGTTAATTGTGGTTAATTGTGGTTAATTGTGGTTAATTGTGGTTAATTGTGGTTAATTTCGGTTGATAGCGGTCAGTCATAATAATATTCGTATAGGGAATCTTGACATGTAGGGGATCTTAATACTTTTCCCGAATTCCGAATCTTAAAAATCGATCACTCCTTAAGTAACCCCTATTTTTGAATTCGGATTGAGCTAATTCATTCTTGCTATCTTTCTCCTCGTCCTCCGAAGAACTTAAGATAATAGGAGCCTTTCCTCTACTCTTTTTCGCCTTCTTTCCTTTAACTACCTTTTCCGCTTTTTCGACTCCCCTTGAGATAAAATCTCCCGAAAGGGTAACGCGGCCTTCGATTACGACCCTCTTGCTCGTCTTGCGTTTCTGACGCGCGTGAAGTAACGCGTCCTTCTCGCGTAGCTCTCTCGGTAAGATCTTTGCTTCAACATTCCTCTCTTCCGCGAAGATAAGGGGTTCTCGGATAAAGGCCTTACTTCGAGGGCTTAGAATTCCGTAAGGGATAACCTCGACGGGGTCCTCGAAGGGGATGATCGGCGACGTCTTATCCCTCGATCGCTCTCTTAGGATCCGAGGCATATGCTCGAGAAGAGTCGTACTATCGGCTCCGGAAGGTAGGGTCGCCCGGAGAGTAAGGAAGGGTGGAAAGGATAACTTTAGGGTTTAACGGGTAGATACCGGCTTTCCTCAACGCGGCTTCGATAGTATAGGGTTGAAAACACCTAGCCCTTACTCGGATATACGCGGACGTCTACTCGACGCGTAGGAGACTCGTTACCGAATTTCGAAAGATCGCGTCGACTTTAAAAGTGATCGCGGCTTAAAGGCGAAAAATACGCGATATCGAGAGGCTGCGTAACGTGCGAAGTGTGCAGCAGTAGTAGGGCTAAGCCGATCTTCTTCGTAATACAAAACGCGAGGAAGCGCGGAGAAGAATGCCCGTCTACGACTAGTAGTCGTCTTTTTGTATCGTTTCGGCGAGTTAAGGGCTTTAATCGGGTCGTTAGTTACTCGTACACGTATATATCCGAAGTCCCAGCTCTTATTCGACGTAGAGGAGGCCTACCCGGGGGGTGTCACGTCCGGAATTCAGCTAGAGTTAAGATTTTTCCCCTTAAAGATAAGGGTCGGCGGCAGGATTACCCCCCGAGGCGGAAATATACTCGATCGCCGTAATCTACTCTCGGCGTCCGGCCTGCTTCTTTCCTCACTTTTCCTACTTCTTATCGAGAAGTATAATCGATCGCCGGGTAGATCCAAGGCTAAACCCGGTCTCGTCGACGTTAAAAATCTCCGAAGGAGGAAATTGCTCCTTTCGAATAGCCTTACTTAGGCTATCGAAGTAGGATTTAACCGTCGAATAATCAAGGCCTTCGAAGCGCGATGAGTCGATAACTCGGGGAAAATACCTCTAATATAGGGTAACGTTTCCTAAAACGGTCGATCTACCTAGTCAAAATAGGCGAATTTAAAGAATCGGAGCGAGTCACGAACCTATTAGCTGCAGATTTTTAACGAACGGAAGCGGCGTAAGGACGCCTAATTTACTCGTATTAGTAATCTAGGCTACGAGCTCCTCTTCCTCGATCGTAGAGAGTAATTGCTGTTTTTCGTAACTTTATTTTCGCGTTTCAACTTCTTGAAGGCGATCTAAAAGCGTAGACCTCGAAATATCAAAAATAGCTGAAGTACGCGAAATCGACGCGTAATCGCCGCGCCTATAGGCAGCTAAAGCGTTTTTAATATTTTCTTCTATTTACAAAAGCATAGAGAAAGGATGTAGAAACTCGAAGAAAAAAGAAGGGTATAAGTAGCTAACCTCGGTAAGACTGCCGACTTCATCCGACTTCCCCTATACTAATGTTGACGTTACCTAGTACATTCTGAAAAGTAACTTACTTGGGAGAAAGTAGATGGCTTTTAGCTTCCACTCTTATGAAGCTCTATGAGTCCACATTTACGACTCATATTAAGAAGCTAAGTAAGCTCAATTAGGCTGCATTAGCCTAAAATTTGAGAACCCTGATCTATTTTAGAATCCGTTTATCAATTCTTAAGTTTTTCGAAATTTGCACATCGGATCGGAATATTAAAAAATCAAATCAGGTAGCTTAAATGTATGCTAATAAGACTAGATTAGAGTACAGTCTTTTAGTTCCAATCGGGCTTTTCAGGCAGGCTCTTCGAAATACCCCAATCAGCGTATTATCTCGGTCGTAGAAAGAAATACCAGACAATAGCGCACTCTTCGGGGTGGCGCGCTTTCTCTACGAGTGCGTTACTTCAATACGGCCTACGTTATCAGACGTTAATTGATGTTACACTCATCGATCTTAGTCAGACTATTTCTTGTTAACTGACACTGATTGACTGACTAAAATCGTCGAATAACGTGCTAGTAGGGGAAGTGGGCCACACCCGGCAGTGAGCCACTTTTCGGAGACTTATGTTGAACCAGGATTATACACTAATTAGGTCCTATTCTAGAGATCAGAAGGAGCCAAATTTGAATTTCAAACTCTTTTTTTCATTTTTAAAATCGAAAAATGCTAAAGCCTAGTAGACGAATTGTAAATTAGTTCAAAGATTCTAATTATTAGGCTAATAGATTTTGATTTGGCTCATTAGCTTTCTTAAAAAATATTGCTAAATTAAGAATTATGAGCCTTCAAAAGAGTCAAAGCTAGAATTTTGGAACGTGCCAGGTATATCATGAAATATGCAGAAAATAAGAGTTTTTATCGTCTACTTTTTCTTATATCTCTATATCATTAAGTTAGAATCACCTGATTAGAACTAATAAGTAATATTCAGCTACAGCCATATGCGATTGCAGCTTCCAGTCTCGGACTCATATATCTTTCTAAGCACTTATATAACAAGTGTAAGTGTGCATATATATTCTCTGTAGAATATGTATATCCTTTAACAAGGCTGTCGCAAGCAAACATATATCATTTCTAGTAAAACTTATACATCATCTCTTTAGGCCGCTTGCCAAGCACCCACCCTTCCGCACAATTCCGATGTTTGTCCAATACAGATAGTCAATCTGATGAGACTGCAGCTGCGATTGCACTCCCATACTGCCAGCCTACAGCATTGACATCGACGCCCCTATCGACTAGCAGATGTGGAATCTTACAGGGTCTCGCAATATCGCCTTCACCCCCACACTCTTCGATTGATTAGTCTGACAGGGATTCTGCACGCTCGGAGCGGCCCGGCAAGCGGCCGAACTGACCGTGGGCTATGGAGCTGGGAGCCGACTAATGACCAGACTCTGAGCTGCTAAACAGCCGACTGCCTCGGTGAGCGCAAAGCGCGCCGAGCAGCTCGCCGTTTTTCCATCGAACAGCTCTGCTCAGGCTCGTACAATATTGTCCAGAGTTCACATTATGGCATTCTAGATCTTAGAGGTATAACTTTGCAAGCATTTTTCCTTACGTTCGCTCATATACTAAGATAGCCACGGCGTGCGCACTCGCACTTTGTTCTGTCTCGGCAAAGCTGCTGGAATCGTGTGCCATGTTGACACATTCTTCACTCCTCTCCTCCACAACATCCATCATGTGCCTTCACACGCGTCCAACGCCGGCGAAGATATGGCGCCGAATCTGGCTACCGCACAGCGCGAGCAGATCCACGCGATGATCCAAGCTGGACATCTCACCGCTGCTCAGATAGCAGATGTGGTTGGCTGCAGCAAGCGGTCCGTCAAAGCGATACGTTCGAACATCCGGGCCTTTGGAAGCCCCAGAGCTCCCACAACAGCGCCGCCCGGTCGCTCACGCAGCATTACGCCAGTGATGTTTGATGCCTTGAAGGAGATGTTATTTGGAAAACCCGATCGTCAACTGGACGAACTTGCAGCATTCCTTCACGAGGACTTCGACGTGGAGGTGTCAAACTCTACGATCAGCCGCACGTTGAAGGCAGAAGGGTGGTCAAAGAAGGCGATTCGGCGCAAGGCAAAAGAGCAGAACGCAGACTTGAGGGATAAGTACTCGCACGATTTGACGTCGTTCGCATCATATCATCTGGTGTACATAGACGAGTCTGGCTGCGATAGAAGAGTAGGCTTTCGCAGGACGGGGTGGTCACCCCTCGGTAGCACGCCGGTGCAAATAGAGAAATTCCACCGTGGACAGAGATACCACATACTCCCAGCGTATACCCAGGACGGCATTTTGCTGTCCCGCATATTCCAGGGCTCGACGGACGGCGACGTTTTCGAAGACTTTCTCGAAGAGCTCTTGCAGTGGTGCGGCAGATGGCCGCAGCCGAAGTCTGTGCTTATCATGGACAACGCGTCTTTCCACCGCACGGCTCGTGTTGAGGACCTATGTGCCGAAGCAGGCGTTATACTCATGTATTTACCACCCTACTCGCCAGACCTGAACCCGATTGAGGAGTTCTTCGCCGAGTTGAAAGCGTACATCAGGCGGAACTGGAAAGCACAACAGTCAAATCCATTGGAGTTCGCGAGCTTCCTGGAATGGTGCGTAGAAGTAGTAGGTGAGCGAAGCAGTAGCGCCAGAGGTCACTTCAGACATTCGGGGGTCACAGTGGAGGAGATTCAGGCGTGCCATGGTGGTGGCCTTGATGCAAGAGGTGGAGAGTTACTCAAGACACACTCGGAAATGAACACTCATTAGTATGTTGCTACAGTATATGCTAGAACATGACACGTATTACCCATAGATTCTGGAAGTCCATCTGGCTCTATGATTCATGATGCCACAGATATCACATCTGAGTCCTGTTCCTTTAGTCTTTTCGCCCAACGCCTGATATCGCGGACAAACCTCTTGGCTGTACCCCTCTTCACGCCCTGCTTCTCGAAAAAGTCCGGGTCGTTTTCCTCGTATATCAGGTCAAGGTCCAGTGCATTCTCGAGAGCAACGTCTCGCGCCTTCTTGAAGTCCTCTTTCAATCTCGCGTCAGACACCCTTGACTGATGCCATTCACTATACTCGTTAAGTGCCACATCGCGGAAACCCGGAAGCTCAAGGTCTCTAGGGCTTGACGCCTTGGAAGAGGCTACTGCTGCCTCAGGCTGTAAGACCGAGAAAGTGCCAGCACTACCAGGCAGGACATTATTGATAGTGATGGGTGGTACAGACTTTCTTAATATCGGCTTGATGACAAACACTCTCCGATCAATTCGGATTGCGGGGATGATCGAAATGCGGCGCGGCACGCCCGACGGCTCCGCCCGAGCCAGGCCAGATTGTGGCTGGCCGCTATCGACCAACCCACCAGTGTATAAGCCGCTTACCTCGCTGATCTAGGTGGAACTACACAGAGTAAAGCCGGTTTCACGTCACGAATGGCTTGCTACACAGCTCATAGGGCTAAAACCCAGCTCGTTAAGCGGCCTGAAAAGAACGTCGAAATGCGAGATCATCGCACCGCGACAGGACAGGCAATCCGTATTCTATTGCTTGTCACAACGACACCAGATGGGCAGTCATGGCGCCTGCTGTTCTGGGCAAGCCGCCAAGGCAGCAGCACCTGGCGGTGCTGACACGTTGCCCTCCCCTCCGCCTTGCCAACCAGCTAGGAGTTCATCACCCACCATCATGGCACCCAACTTGGCCGTCGCGCAGCACGAACAGATCCACGCCATGCTACAAGCTGGCCGTTTCACCGGTGACCAGATAGCGAAAGTTGCAGGCTGTAGCAGCCAGTCCGTCAGCGCAATACGCTCCAACATACGAGCTTTCGGTAGTCCGCGAGCGCCTCTCACGGCTTCGCCAGGCCGCCCGCGGAGCATCACGCCAACGATGTTCGATGCCTTGAAAGAGCTTCTGCTGCGAAAGCCCGACCGGCAGCTCGACGAGCTCGCAGCCTTTCTCCGGGAGGAATTTGATGTGAAGGTCTCGATCTCTACGATCAGCCACACGCTGAGAGCAGAGGGGTGGTCTAAGAAGATGATACGGCGCAAAGCAAAAGAGCAGAATGCGGATCTGAGGGACAAATACCTGCATGAGTTGTCGGCGTTCGCTTCTTATCATCTGGTGTATATAGACGAATCGGGCTGCGATAGAAGGGTAGGACTCCGCAGGACGGGCTGGTCTCCAGTTGGAATTACTCCGGTGCAAACGGAGAGGTTCCACAGGGGCGACAGGTATCACATCCTTCCTGCGTACACCCAGGACGGGGTACTACTGGCGCGCATATACCAGGGCTCAACGGACGGTGAGGTCTTCGAGGACTTCCTGGGAGAGCTTCTGCAGTGGTGCGGTAGGTGGCCGCAGCCCAAATCTGTGCTTGTCATGGACAATGCGTCATTCCACAGATCCGAGCGAGTGGATGAGTTGTGCGCAGAGGCAGGCGTGATCCTCGTGTACTTGCCACCCTATTCACCAGATCTAAATCCCATCGAGGAGTTTTTCGCCGAGCTGAAGGCATTCATTAGGCGCAATTGGAGAGTGCACCAGTCAAGTCATGAGGATTTCGAAAGTTTTCTGGAGTGGTGTGTGCAAGTTGTAGGAGAGAGGGAAAGTAGTGCGAAGGGGCATTTCAGGCACTCGGGCGTGACAGTAGCGGCAATCTAAACGTGACACGATCGATACAAGTGGGGCGCTATCGGGAATAACTTTCGTTACCATGAAATGTTACATAACACTATGCAAAACGCGCATGAGCTTGATACCAGCGACTGAAAATGAGATCTCACCACGCAAATCATGGAGCCAGTGACAACACTTCCGCATCATCCGCTTTGTACCTCTTCGCCCATCGTGGTATGTCGCGCACCCATCTCTTTGCCGTCCCCTTCTTTACACCTTGCTTCTCGAAAAAGTCCGGATCATTCTCTTCATAGATCAGGTCTAGGTCTAACGCATTCTCCAGAGTGACAGCTTCAGCTTTCCGGAAGTCTGCTTTCAAGTCCGAGTTGAACACCTTCGACTGATGCCATTTACTGTACTGGTTGAGTGCTACATCTCGGAAGCCGGGCAGCTCGAAATCTGGGGGGATTGACGCAACAGGGGCGGAAGCAGCTGCTGCTGCTGCCTCTGCGTGCGTGCCCGAGGCTGAGCTGGCACTACCGGGCAGGACGTTATTGATCGTGATGGGCGGGAGATTACTGGCACTACCTACCGACGTCTTATGCTGTTTATGAACTCGCTCTTGTTGCTCTGCGTAGAGTTGCTGGCGCACCACCTGAGGCACATCCGCATGAGACTCTAGAGAGTTTCCCTCGTCCACGTGCTTGATCAGACTCCGCATGTGGTGCGCCCTCAACGGGTAGTGCTTCTTGCCGATTGCTGACGTGATCCAGACTGTCCACAGGGCGTGCTGCTGGACAAGGTAGCTATCGGCAGATCTGCACTGGTGTATATTGTAGTGCAACAACGCTATAATAGCTCACCTCCTCAAGCTGTGCATCAGAAGTGTGTCGTAAGACAGGAACAACGCACACGAATGGCAGGTGCGAGGTACACATGGTGGTGACCACGTGTCTCGATGGGCTTCGAAGACCTTCTATGGGAAGTCGAGCCTCAGGTCACGTGCCATGGCTCGACTGACTCGAAGCTTGACGATAGCACGTGGCATTAATGGAAATACACATCTCAGACCATGATTAACAGGGGTGATAGCTTGAGGAACGGTGTAGGTGATTGAAACGCGCAACGATGATACGATACTACATATGCTGAAAGATACCGCCCAATTTGCATGCGGTCATGTTCGACCGGCAAAAGCGTGCTTGTACGCCAAGTCACCGAGCTTAGTTGCCTCATTCGCCGCAAAACCAATCTTGTCGTTGAATCATACCATTACTCGCCATATACGTTGCCATTGTGTTGTTGAGTTCCCTTGCCCTCTGCCAAAGGCCGCTCGTACGTGTGGCTCAGGCCGCCGACCGAGCCACGGTAGCTCGAATGGATGCGGTCGCCGTTGTGCTCACTTGCCCCGTCGCGAGCGCATGGCGCGATGTAGGTGTGCCCGCGTGCTTGCATCAACGAGCGCGCTGCCTCGGCCACGAGAGGGTCTTGCTCGGCGGCTACATTCGCGAGTAACGAAAGGCTACCATTATCCATCTCTTGCACCTCTTCCGCACACAGCTCTTTCTGTACCAACGCGCGAGCTGGGAATAGCAAGATAAGCTGGCTAGTCAACTCTGTTATGTCGTCGACCAGACGATCGAGGTCGTTCTTGCCGTACAACGCCCAGGCAGTCTTCTTGACGATGGCAGTCTTCGGTAGGCGACGAGACACGAGCGAGCTGATCTTCTTATGCAAAGTGAGGTCGTCTGGATTGAGTGTGGTAGTGCTCTCAGCCTGCTTGTTTCGCGCCTCGAAGCGCTTCGACGCTATGCTGGCATCGTCGAGCAAGTCGGTAATCTGGCGAAGCGCGGCCTCGGCTTGCTGCACTTCGTGTTGGGACACGGAGGACGCGGGGAGGCTACTGGCTTTGGTGGGGAAGGCGTGCAGGCCTAGGGCTGCACCCCAGCGCGACAGCTGGAGCCTCGACAGGTCGAGTTTCGTCTGGCTCGTCTCAAAGTCGCGGGCGTACTGCTGTCCGAGGCGGATATAGCCGTAGCTGTCCACCGCGTTGTTGAATAGGCCTGCGAGGCTGACGACGCCCAAGGCGAGCTCTGCCATTATTCCAGCGGTATAGATGTCTTCAGTAAAAGGTGATCGAGCTCAACCTGGGCGCGATCTCTGCGTGAAGTGTCCCCTGCGGCGCACCATCACTTATGGGCTTCGCTGGTCTCGGCGCTTGCGCCCAGGCATGCGAGTGGCGTCGTCCGTATCGGTGGGCGCTTTCACTGTAGCACGGCAGGCTGTGACCAATTGGACATGCAAGGTGCAAGGCGGAGCAGCCGGCGCATGTGATAGCAGTTGAATGACGCTAGTTTGAAGGAGTATACGGCGCTCGTCATCAGCGAACCGTACGTGTTCGAGATGGATGGGAAGGTGAGCACGAGCCCGATGGGGCATCAGAGTTGGATGGCCATCCTGCCGAGTGAGAGACACGATGGAAGGTGGGCAGTGCGAAGTATGCTGTGGGTGCGCAAAGACATCGAGTGTGAGCAGCTGAGTGTGCCATCGGCAGATCTCACAGTGGCTCTGCTGCGACTACCGGATAGGTCAGTGTTGCTCGCGTCGGTGTACGTGGAAGGAGCAAATGCTACGGCGCTGAGCGAGGTAGTGAGGCTGCTCGACATCGCAATAAGCACGGCGCAGCGCCGCGGCGGCGGCCTACGCCTTGACGTGGTGGTCGCCGGCGACTTCAACCGGCATGATCAATTATGGGGAGGGGACGGGGTGTTGTCGACACGACAAGGCGAAGCGGACCCAATCATCGACTTCATGAACAGATGGAGCCTCGAGAGCCTCCTGCCCCGTGGGACGAAGACGTGGCAGAATGCAGTGCACGCCACCACGATCGACCTCATGTTAGCGTCGCAGGAGTTGGCGTCTGACGTCCTCAAGTGCAAGGTCCACGACATGGAGCATGGGTCAGATCATCGCGCGATTGAGACGGCGTTTGATGTGCAAGTCCCGGATCACGCTGCCCAGCCTCGGCTGTTGTTCAAGAACGCTCCCTGGAATGCGATCAAATCGCGTATTGACAAAGAGTTGCACGATCGACCAGCGTGCGGCGACGTTCAGAAACAAGCAGACCGTCTAATGCACGTGGTTTTGGAAGCGGTCAGCACGCTGACGCCCAAAGCCAAGCCGTCTCCGTACGAGAAGCGCTGGTGGACCCGTGACCTCACAAAGCTCCGCCAGGTCTACACGTACTGGAGGAACAGGGCGCGTGCACAGAGACGAGGCGGAGAGGCACTGCTGGAACTCGAGCAACAAGCGCGAGCGGCAGCGAAGGAGTACCACGACGCGATACGCAAGCAACAAAGATTTCACTGGGACGAGTTCTTGGCGGAAGACACCAATATCTGGAAGGCCAGCCGCTACCTCAAACCAGACGATGGGTCGGGATGGTCAAGAATCCCACCTTTGGAAAAGGCGGACGGGTCAACAACGAGGAACAACTCGGAGCAGGCCGAGCAGCTGCTTGCTACCTTTTTCCCGCCACTGCCTGACAGCATAGAGGACGAGGCAGACCGACCACAAAGGCAACCCGTGCCCATGCCGGAGCTGACTGTGGAAGAGATCGAGCGTTGTCTCATGAAGACTAAGCCGTGGAAAGCCGCAGGCGAAGATGGTCTCCCCGCTGGAGTGTGGAGGCAGATATGGCCAGCCGTGAGTGAAAGTGTCCGCCAGCTTTTTCAGACGTCGCTCGACACAAGAGCCCTGCCTAGGCAGTGGAGAGTAGCGAAGATCATCCCGCTAAAGAAGCCCAACAAAGGTGACTACACACAGGCGAAGGCGTGGAGACCCATCTCACTGCTATCGACCCTAGGGAAATTACTGGAGGCGGTCGTTGCAGAGAGGATCTCGTACGCAGTGGAGACTTACGGGCTGCTGCCAGCGAATCACTTTGGTGCGAGGAAACAGAGGTCTGCGGAGCAGGCATTGTTGCTTCTACAAGAGCGTATCTATACAGCTTGGAGGAGCAAGAAAGTGGTGAGCTTGGTAAGCTTCGACGTGAAAGGAGCGTACAACGGGGTCTACAAGGACAGACTGCTGCAGCGATTAGCGGCGAGAGGGATTCCGCCAGATCTGGTGAACTGGATTGGCGCCTTCTGCTCTGAACGCACGGCCACGATTGTCGTGAACGGGCAGGCGTCCGCAGTGAGAGAACTCGAACAGGCTGGCCTGCCGCAAGGCTCGCCTTTGTCACCCATCCTGTTTCTTTTCTTCAATGCGGATCTCGTCCAACAACGAATCGATCAAAACGGTGGTGCAATTGCTTTTGTCGATGACTACACTGCGTGGGTGGTGGGCACGACCGCCGCAGAGAACATGCTTCGTCTCAATTCTATCGTGCAACGAGCGACCGCGTGGGAGAGCAGGAGTGGTGCCTCTTTCGAGGGGGACAAGACCGCCTTCATACACTTCACAAGGAATAGCCGTCAGTCCGCGGACGAGCCCATAAGCGTCAAAGGAGAGGATGTGCGGCCCACGTCCAGCGTCAAGATCCTGGGCCTGATCATGGACTCGCGACTACGTTACCAAGAACACACTGCACGAGCTGCAACAAGGGGTTTACAGGCGGCCATGGCGCTGAAGCGGCTGCGAGGACTCTCGCCGTCAGTGACACGCAAGCTGTTCAACGCGACGGTAGCACCTGTGGTCGACTACGCATCGTCAGTATGGACGCACGCCAGGAGGGCCAGCGTAGAGAGGGCGCTTAGGCGAGTGCAGAGGGTCGGCAGTCAGGCAGTGGTCGGTTGCTTTCAGACGGTCGGTACAGCAGTGGCAGAGGCAGAGGCCAACTTGCCCACGATAGGAGAACGACACTCACGAAAAGCGCTGAGGATGTGGGTCGACCTGCACAGCATTCCCAGCACACACCCTCTTGCGCTGATGGTCAGGCGTCCGATGTGCAAGAGGTACACGTCACCCTTACAAAAGATCGCAGAGTTCGCACGCGGAGCACCGATGGATGACCTGGAGGCGACCCAGCCCTACATCTCGGCCCCGTGGGATGCGCGACTCGACATAGCCAACAGTGTAGACGACGGTGAGCAGGCAGCCGGGTGCGCCCAAGGAGTTCAGGGCATCCGTGTCGCCACCAGCGCGTCCGCCAGAAACGGACTGGTTGGCATCGGCGGTGCCATTGACGGCATTGACTGGACACGCAACAACCCTGAACGATGCGAGTACGACAAGACGGTAGGCACCATCGCGCAAAGCGACGCCTACACAGCGGCACTGGCTTCGATCGAAGTGGGACTTGGTCTAGTCGTTAGCGCGGTGTACGACAACACACTGTCGGCGCGGGTGCGAGGCCAAGTCACACACGTGTTCACCAACAACCGCACCGTTCTGGTCACGTTGCGGAACGGCACGCGAAGGTCCGGACAATGGATCATCAGCGGGATTCTGAAACATGTGAGACGTCTGAAGGAATCCCACAATCGTGTAATCTTCACGTGGGCCCCAGTGAGCCCAATTTTCGAGTTGGGCCAAAAGGCAAAGCAGCTAGCGCAGCGATCCACCGACGAGGAACGAGTGGTCAAAAATCGACCAAGGTTGACCAGAAGTATGGTCCAAAGGACACAAGAACGCCTAAGACGAGCAACCGAGCAGGTGTCGGCGACCGTTGGAGCATCCTTGCGCAGAATCGACACTGCATGGCCTGGAAAGCACACTCGACGCATGTACGACGACCTCACCAAGAGACAGGCGAGTATTCTCGCACAGCTTCGTACTGGCATGACTCCTTTGAATGGATATCTGCACAACATCAAGGCAGTCGAATCGAACCTTTGCGAGTGTGGCGAATCAGTTGAGTCGAGAGAACATTTTGTCTTTCACTGTGTCAAGTGGAGTGAGCAGCGGAAAATCTTAGGCGTGTATACAGACGAGGACGACTTCTCTCGTTTGCTCGGAGGCAAATCCGCAATGGATACTGACGACTGGGCACCGGACATGGATGCAGTGCGAGCAGTGATTCACTTCACTCTAGCCACCAAACGGTTTGAACATGACAACAGCGAGCGAGTTCGATTGACACGACAACCTAGACCGTGAACGCCGACCGGAAACCTTTACCCTACTAACCCTTAAACGCCGCACCACCCCACGCACCCTCGTGCACATGGCAGGTCCCTGCTTCATCCGCTGAAGATAGGACGATGAACACTTGGAAACACAGCTTCAAGAGCACCCGCCAATCAGCAATCACGAGCTCACGAAGAGTAGAAGCCACACGCATTGTTCGGGACTGCTTTCAATGATGGAGTACAACGGGCATGGAAATTTTTCTTTTTTTTGTTTAATCTCATCGTGGGGTATGTACACTTTGTGACGTAAATAGTGCTGTGCCCTTTAGGTGCTTAGCGCCGGGCGGTATAAATTTATCATCATCATCATCAGCTTGGGCGGGGTGCGCATCCAGACCGAGGGCTGCACCCCAGCGCGACAGTTGAAGCCTGGACAAGTCAAGTTTTGTCTGGTTCGTCTCGAAGTCGCGGGCATAGTGTTGGCCGAGGCGAACATATCCGTAGTTGTCAACAGCATTGTTGAACAAGCTTGCGAGACTGACAACACCCAAGGCGAGTTCTGCCATTTTCACGAGTGTGACGGCTCACTCGAGAGGAGTTGGTGGTCAAATCGTGACAGTTGCGCGGAGTGTCCGAGGAATGCTTGCTGGTGCCCGCCTTTTAAACGACATTGTGGGCTCCTTTTGCACTCGCACATGTGGGTGGCGTCTTTGGCAGTGGTGTGCGCTTACGACACATCAGGCAGCAGCCAATCAAGGACGCGGCATCCAAGCCGAAACAGCGTATGCGGTGCGACAACAGCTTTCCACGTCCAGTGACGCTGGTGCCAGCCAATAGCCGCCATTCCTTCCAGGCGAGCTGAATGCGCTGAGGCAGTTACACCGTGTTCAAAGCCGCTCTGCCGCGGGGTGTTCGAGCAAGTCCTCCGTGGCAATTACTGTAATGGCTGGATGAATGTTCAAGAATCCCAAACCTCCAACTTTCGACCGACATCTTGAACAGTCACACGCGAATACTGTACCAGAGCGAAGATCTTCCTGATCTTCGCTAGAACAAAAGAGCTACCACAAATCAAATCCAGCTGTGGCGGGCAGCGCAGCCGGAATGGCTTCGCTCCAGCCCAATTCACACATCTACCACAGTCCCACCGCAAGCAGTCATGCCAGACAGCTCTGTGGAGATGTTAAGGGTTCATTCCACCAAGGGGATAACGTAGCCCATTATTATGGCAGGTGAGGAAAAGCATACCATCCTCAAACCTCATACCGAAATGGGGACTGATTTCTTGTCGGAGCTCACCCACGAACTTTCGCAGTAGGTATCAAACGTGACGGGCTTGCGAGCCTGCCCACTGGTATTAGCAAAGCTAACGACAACAGGCAAATATCTGGTGGCCTTAGGCGCCGCCGACCCAGAGGCTGTAATGGGCAACATCGTTGCTGCAAAGCACTCTCCCCTCCCAGAATGCTACTCCTGGATCGAGGACGACCCGAACCTCAGACGATGGGAGACTGATCAAGCGTGCCGCCTCCTCCGTATCGGCGGCGATCCCGGCAAAGGCAAGACCATGCTGATGATCTCCTTGGTGCAGAAGTTGGAAGCGATGAAAGAGGAATCACCCACGACCTACTTCTTCTGTCAGAGCACCGACAACAGACTCAACTCTGCAACGTCGGTACTACAAGGCCTCATCTGGTATCTGGTGACATCGAATCCAGAGCTCGGCGACGAATTTGACAACAGCTTCCGAACGAGGGGAGAAAAACCCTTCTGCAGCCCAAACGCCGACTTTGCTGAGCTGTCGAAGCTGATGTCGAAGCTTTTGTCGCATCCCCAGGCTACGCGGATCAATGTACTGGTCGACGCTCTGGACGAGTGCGACGTCGACAAGGAAAAGCTGCTGGGCTTCATTGCTGGGGAGAGCAAGAGGGATGGCTCCAAGGCCAAATGGCTGGTGTCCGGTCGCAACCACCGCGATATTGAAGAAGAGCTCGACTCACCAGAGGACAACCTGACCACACTCAGCCTAGAACTCAACTCTGAACATGTGGCACAGGCCGTTGAAAAATTCATTGAGGTACAGATCGAGGCATTAGCGAGAAAGAAGAAGAATCTTTCTGCAGACGACAAGGAGAACCTGAAGCAAGAGCTGACACTGAAAGCAGACGCTACCTTTCTTTGGGTAGCATTGGTCTTCAAAGAGCTCGAAAAGGTGCCGGCTCGGAAGGTATTGGCCCGTGCCACAGCCTTTCCCGCAACGCTGACGGCATTTTACGAGCGGATGCTTGGTCAAGTACTGAGCCAGGACGAGAAAGAAGACGTGGCTCTATGCAGAAGCATTATGCGAGGCGTGGTGCTGGCGCAAAGGCCACTGAGCCTGGCCGAGTTGGGTGTTGTGGCTGGGCTTCCCGATCGAGATTTTGTCAGAGACGAAGACATCTCTGACCTGGTCCGATCATGCGGCTCTTTCGTGGACATCCGAGAGGATACTTGCTATTTCGTACACCAGTCAGCAAAAGACTTCTTCCTCGACGCAGAAGCAGGGAAGGGCATATTTGATGATAACCTGATGGCCGAGCACGGACACATTTCTTGCCGTTCACTTGGTGCAATGAGCCGAGCGCTCACAAGAGATGACATTTGCTCGCTTGGACACCCAGGGTCCCCACCTCCGAATCTTCAAACAATATTGACATCGCCGTTGTGGCCTATCAGATATGCTTGCACCTTTTGGATGGCTCATTTAGAGCTTTCCCTTGAAGGTGTCGTGGGTACTCAAAACACTCAAACTGGACGCCTCGGCCCTGATATGGCAGCACGAATCTATAGTTTTCTGGCGGAGAAGTACCTGCGCTGGGTCGAGGCTTTGGCAAATCTGGGCCAACTCAATGTTGCCATTGCGACATTACACAAACTCGAGCAACTGTGTCCAGTAAGTGACATCCCAGATCTCAAGCTCGGTAGTATGCTGATATTGATGCAGGGAATGGCGGACGCCGATTTATACGACTCGTTGAAAGACATGAAAAGAGTAATCATGCAATGCGGCGTCGGTATAAGTGAAGCGCCATTGCAGATATATTCGTCGGCACTCGCCTTTGCGCCATTACTAAGTACAACGAGGCAGAGGTTCGAAGGACGTTGTGCGGCATGGCTTGCACGGCCGCTTCCACGAGTAGCTCTGCAGTGGGATGCGGCCCTGCATACGCTCGAGGGCCACAGCGATACGGTCTACGAGGTGACATTCTCGCCTGACGGTCGGCGGTTAGCATCGTGTTCAGACGACAAGACTATCCGGCTTTGGGACGCTGACACAGGCATAGCCCTGCACACGCTCGAAGGCCACAGCGACCCGGTCATAGCGGTAAGTTTCTCGCCAGACGGTCGGCGGCTGGTGTCGTGTTCTGCGGACAATACCATCCGGTTCTGGGATGTCGACACTCGCGCGGCGCTGCACACGCTCGAGGGCCACGGCGAGGCCGTCATTTCAGTGACGTTTTCGCCAGATGGCCGGCGGCTGTTATCGTATTCAAGGGACAATACTATTCAGCTTTGGGATGTCGACAGTGGCGCGGCCCTACACACGCTCGAGGGCCACAGCCAGTCCGTCAAAGAAGTAACATTCTCGCCAGACGGCCGGCAACTAGCGTCGTGTTCAGGAGACAACACCATCCGGCTTTGGAGCGGCGACACAGGCGCGGCTCTATACACGCTCGAGGGCCATAGTGACACCGTCATTGCAGCGCAATTTTCCCCAGACGGCCGGCAGCTAGCGTCATGTTCTTTGGACAATTCCATCTGGCTTTGGGACGCTGACGCAGGCATAGCCCTGCACACGCTCGAAGGCCACAGCGACCCGGTCATAGCGGTAAGTTTCTCGCCAGACGGTCGGCGGCTGGTGTCGTGTTCTGCGGACAATACCATCCGTTTCTGGGATGTCGACACTCGCGCGGCGCTGCACACGCTCGAGGGCCACGGCGAGGCCGTCATTTCAGTGACGTTTTCGCCAGATGGCCGGCGGCTGTTGTCGCATTCTTTAGACAATACCGCTCGGCTTTGGGACGGCGATACAGGCGCGGCCCTACACACGTTCGAGGGCCACAGCAACCGCAGGATTATGGTGAAGTTCTCGCCAGACGGCCAGCAGCTGGTGTCGTATTCAAGGGACAACACCATCCGGCTTTGGGACAGCGACACGGGTGTCGCGCTGCACACGCTCGAGGGCCACAGCGACTCAATCAACGTGGTGACGTTCTCGCCCGACGGTCGGCGATTAGCGTCGTGTTCTGACGACAAAACCGTCCGGCTTTGGAATTGCGACACCGGTTCCGCCTCCTTGGACACACTCAAGGGCCACAGTGACACCGTTATTGCAGCGAAGTTTTCCCCAGACGGCCGGCAGCTAGCGTCATGTTCAGGGGACAAGACTATCCGCCTTTGGGACGTCGACACTGGCGCAGCACTGCACACGCTCGAGGGCCACTGCTCATCTGTCTGTGCGGTGACGTTCTCGCCAGACGGCCGGCGGCTAGCGTCGTGTTCAAAGGACAATACCATCCGGTTCTGGGATGTCGACACTGGCGCTACGCTGCACACGCTCGAGGGCCATAGTGACACCGTTTGGGCAGTGACGTTCTCAAATGACGGCCGTCGGTTGGCGTCGTGTTCAAAGGACAAGACTATCCGCCTTTGGGACGGCGACACTGGCGCGGCCCTGCACACGCTCGAGGGCCACAGCGACACAGTTATTGTAGTGACGTTCTCGCCAGATAACCAGCAGCTGGCATCGTGTTCTTTAGACAACACCGTTCGGCTTTGGGACGTCGACACAAGCACAGCCGTGCACACGCTCATGGGCCACAACAACTACGTTGAGTCGGTAAAGTTCTCGCCAGACGGCCGGCGGTTAGTTTCCAGTTCGAAGGACAATACTGTTCGGCTTTGGGACGTTGATAGTGGCGCGACCCTACACACGCTCGAGGGCCACAGCCAGTCCGTCAAAGAAGTAACATTCTCGCCAGACGGCCGGCAACTAGCGTCGTGTTCTTGGGATAATACTATCCGGCTTTGGGATGTGGACACGGGTGCGGCGCTGCACACGCTCGAGGGCCATGGCGACACCGTTTGGGCGGTGACGTTCTCCCCAGACGGCCGTCGGTTGGCGTCATGTTCGAAGGACAAGACTGTCCAGCTTTGGGACGTCGAGACTCGCAAGTTCCTGCACGCGCTCGAGGGCCACAGTCAGTCTGTTAAAGCAGTGACATTCTCGCCAGATGGCCAGCGCCTGGCGTCATGTTCAGACGACCAAACGATCCGGCTTTGGGACGGCACAAAGGGTGCGGGCCTGTACACGTTGGAAGGTCACGGCGATTGCGTCGAGGAGGTGACTTTTTCGCCAGATGGTCGCTGGCTGGTGTCGTGTTCAAAAGACGGGACCGTTCGGCTTTGGGACGCCGGCACGGGTTCGGCTTTGCCGCTACTGCGTTATGCTGGTCGTTTGTTAACTTCATTCTATGAAGTGACACTCAATTTGGCGAGTCGCAAATCTGAAACTTCTGACTTCGGTGAACTGTCCGTTTCAGATAATCAAGACTGGATTCTCCATCGCAAACGCCGAATGCTTTGGATACCTGGCCACCACCGCCCACGATGCATTGCATTCCGCGACCCATTCGTTGCTATCGGGTGTGAGTCAGGGAGAGTCTACCGGATTGGCATCAACGTCGAAAAAGTCTTGTACTAACTTAATGCTCACACTCGTCTCATCTGCCAGTAAGATCACGGACGGGCCAGGTATAACTAGCCACGGCCACTCAGGATATTGGTCCCAGAAGTCACAGCTAAATCAACACATTTGCATGATACGGTGGGAAGTGATCGTTATCAAGTATCTATCCCTCAAATTCGCACTTTACCTCTTCGCTGTGTGCCGGACTGTGTCCTTGAGCCCTTGATCTATCCCACGAAGGTAAACGTTTTTTTGAGGCTTCTACAACGAAAAATTTCGAGTATTGTTAGGAAATTGTTGGGGCAGAGCAGAACCTACAATTTGAAAGCCTCACAACAAGAAGTCCGGTATACAATACCGAGCTGAAGTAGTCGAGCGGTCCGGTGGAGGACGTGCATAGCCCGTGTGGCGCGCTGCGCTTAGACCGGGCTGGTCGGCCGTCTATTAAGCTTGAGTGTGGGTCGTTACTTCTCCGGCAGCTGCGAGGCTCAGCCAACAAGCGGGCCGCCCCGTACTAACAGCACTTGTGTCACGCCAAATTATCAAAGAGTGTGGGGTGAAGCCGATTATGCAAGACTCTGTAGTACGCCCTTCTTTTACAGCAGGCCAAAGGAGCACTGCCATACTTTCCACCCTGAGCATTGACATCGGCGCCCTTCTCGACTAGCAGCCGTGCAATCTCCATGTACCCTCCTGCTGCAGCAACCTGAAGCGCGGTGCCATACTTTACGCCCCGAGTGTTGACGTTGGCGCCCTTGTCGACCAGCAGCCGCGCGAACTCTATGTGCCCTCCTGCTGCTGCAGCCTGAAGCGCGCTGCCATACTTTCCGCCCCGAGCGTTAACGTTGGCGCCCTTATCGACTAGCAGCCGCGCGAACTCCGTATGCCCTCCTGCTGCAGCAGCTTGAAGTGCGCTGCTATACTCTCCATCCCAGGCGTTGACGTCGGCGCCCTTCTCGACTAGCAGCCGCGCGATCTCTGTATGCCCTCCTAATGCAGCAGCCTGAAGCGCGCTGCCATACCTTCCACCCTCAGCGTTAACGTCAGCGTCACTTGCGAGAAGAGCGCTGACCGTGACAGAAAGCCCTAGGAGACTCGCGTAATAGACCGCTGAACTATGAACTTTAGCCTGGAACTCGTCTTCCTCGAAGGGGTCATTCCAGGGCGCATCTGGATTGTGAACAAGAAGCCAGTCGTCTTTTGCTTGTCTATTTTGCAAGAACGATACTTCACGGCGTGCCTCCCCACCTTGTTGCAACGCACAGTGATAAAACCACGATTGAGCTGCGTACTTCAACAAAGGGAACGTCTCAAGATCTCGGTCATTCAAGGTCTTCTCTGGACTTGTGGTGTAGTATCGTAAGTACGTCAAGCAGCGCTGAGATAGTGCTCTGTGCCCTGTCGTACGCTCAAGGTAGAACTGCTTCGTACTACTCTTGGATATACGCTCAGATTCCAAGTACTCTTTCACTGAGAAATGAGCAAGTCTTACTCTAGCGTCCGGAGTCAAATCTTGACTGTAGCGTGTGGCATCAGGTTGGCCATGATCTATCATCGAGGCATCGCGGGTGTGTATTTCAGTCTCTGAGTGGCCTTTTGAATCAGGGTTTCTGCTCTCCTCCATAGTTACTAGGCCGGAGAGGATGTTCAAAGTGTCTTCAAGGCTGCCGCGATTAGCAGAGTCTATGCTGCTCTCGTGAATCGGATCGGTAACAGCAGCCTCGACAAGCTCGCTAAGAGTTGGAGGTGAACGCGCGTAAGCCAACCATTGAAGGAGCGTGAGCGCGTGATCGTGGTACATCTCTTCAATGTCCAGCAGAACACGTGTGTACGTTTCATCTAGCGTTGCAGGAAGAGCATCCAGAGCTTGCTTCACGTACTTCGGAGAAGTTGACTTTAGCTTTTTAAGTGCCTGCAGCTGACAATATGCCCAACGGAACCTACGTGAGAACAAAATCGTCAATTTAATTGATCAACGGTCGAGTGGTTCGGATTTTCCTACATTCCATCTGCTTTGCTTGCAATGGTGGACTCAATCAAATCGAGTGTTTCCTTTTTGAACCTTCTAAAGCTGCGGTCGCCTGAAAGCTGGTTGGCTACGTAAATCCGTATGTCGGCGTTCACAGCTAACGTCGCGACACACATAGGTTTCGACCCCAGTGCTGCCATGGACTCACGAATCGCCGGAAGCTCACGGCTAGTCGTTAGGATCTTGAGGTTCGGCGCATCCTGGGTCAGTCTCTCGATCCGTGCTAGAACACTTTGACGAGTCTCATGATCTTCCGGGCATTCGTCAAGTGCGTCAATAAGAATGTGGACCTTGCTACACGACCTTGTAGAGGCCAACAAGATCTTTTCTAGCTCATCTGGCCCCGGTACGCTTCTCTTGGCGTCCCCGTAAGCCTGACGAAGCATAGATAGACCCGTCTCCGTCCACCCGAGTTGGGCAACAAGTGAACGAAGTAGGTCGCTGTCCGATTGCTTGCGCTCGTCCGAGAATGAGAAATAGAAGTACGCGAGGGAAGTGTCTGCATCCTGTTCAGGGATAGCCCGGATGTCCTCGATTGCTGTGGAGCAGAGGATGGTCTTGCCACAACCAGCTTTGCCGTACATCCACAGATGGCTGACCGCACCTGTCTTCCAGCTTCGATACTGACTCGACTGCAGCAGCCATTGGCCTGTCTGACTTTCGTGGCGCTGACGGGCAGTGTCGTGGTTCGTTCCAGGATCAGGCGGCGCGAGCCAAGCGACAATTTTTCGGAACTCATCTGACTGTTGAGCGTCCAGAATACGCTGATTTTGAGCTTCTATCTGCGCTAAGGAGTCACTTTGCATTTTGGTCTGGCTCATCAACCTGAGAACCTCTCTCTGCAATTCTGTACCCACATCGAGTTGTAGAATTTGGAGCGCCAGCTTGAGGCGCTCTTGCACGTCGGTGACGCTTCCTTTCAGCGCTGCAAGAGTTTCTCTCCTGAAAGGATACCAAGATCTTTGCAGTCCTGACCTCATCCTTTGACGCAGCCCTTCGGGCTGGCTATACTTTTGTAGACTGTTCCGCTTCTCATCGAGCTTGAGAAGGGCATCCTCGCAACCTTCCACGCATGTTCTCACTCGCCCAACTCTTTCTTTGTCCACCTCTTCCTGAAGCGTGGTCTTAAGGATCGTAAGCGTCTTGCTCAGATCGGTGATCGCATCGTAGGTGCTGCTGATGTCGGTATCGTAGCTCTTCCATGCATCGTAATATGACAGCAGGCCTTGACAGACTTGGATCCCGAGGGACGCGATGCCGACTGCGCTGCCTGCCACTTCCATGACCAGGACGTAGTGATTAGTATGGGCCTACCGTTGCGAAAGAGACAATTGTCAGTGAAGTTCAGGATCGGCCGAAATGATATGCTATGTTGGCAATCACAGTCGATCACTGAAGGCTGCGCCTCGACACAGCCTTGCGCAGCTGAGACGTAGCATTACGGAAGTGGCTGCTGCGAAGCCACGACTTGGCCTCGGCGGTGGTGCACATGGTGCGGTATTCAAGCGCTACGAGCCAGAGAGACTTCAGGTTCATATTAGTCCCATATGAAATCTGCCATCTCGTCGAGACAAAAGTCTGGCTTTGTGAGGATGGGGCCAATAGCGCAGTGTGGACTCGTGGAGGAACTCCTGAGCGTCGGTTGCGGCTGTTCCCTAGCGCGCTCACGCTTCAGGAAATTGAGCGATTGGTGCGAGCACTTCTCCCAGTGCACGGATCATGATTGACGACAGTAACGATCTTCATGATGCTGCCCTGTGGGAGCAAGCGCGGGGCAGGCGTTCCGTCACGGCATTTTGTCCACGCCGGAGCGGCGCGGAAGCCGCTTAGCGAGCGGGCTGCAGAAGCGGGATATAAGTTGGTATGACATCTGATATATGTTTGCTCGAGAGACGATATAACTCTACTAGTAGCAATATATGAATTTCTAGACATAAGGGTCATATGGCTACGAAGACGATATATGTGCACACACATGTCATATATGAGTTACTAGGATAATATATGAGATCGCAAGTGGAAGCTGAATTCGCATCTGGCTGTAATCTTGTAATCACTATTTGAGAGTCTAGGTTATCATCTAGCTTTGAGTGAGAGTTATAGTTGTTTTAAAATTAGTACTAATTATTACGTGATTTAAAATCACTATAACTCCCTTATCTTAAGATACGTCTCCCTAAATCTTGAGAATTAGCTTCCTTATATTCTATGCTTGAACTCAGCTTATTAGAAGTTTTAAACATAGACCTAATTAGTACTTGATACTTAAGATTCAAAAAGTGACCCACTTCCGGGTATGGCCCACTTCCCCTACCAGCACGTTAGTAATTATCGAAGTGAAGTAACGCGCTTTGAAGCAATCGGTCCGCTCTATCAAAAACGTAGTTCAAAGAATCAAAGCGAGTTGCGAAGCTCTTGGCTCGGGGTTCTTCAACTGGGATCTGTACGGGAGAGAGCAGCGTAAAGACTCCTAATTTCCAGACATTTGTAGCCCAAGCTAGAGCCGTGCTTGTTCTATCGGGGATAATAATCAATATTCCTACATTCGGGACAGACGTGCGTGCAGGATGGTGGTCACAAATATTTTTCCGGCCAGCCTCTGCTTGAGGTCGCAATTAACGGTGAGCGGTCTCTGAATTTGTGACACTCACAGTCGGCTTTAACCAGGTCTCCGCCTGTTACTGCACAATTCTTCGCGTACAAAGCCGGTTCGAAAGCGCCAATCATGGCTGCTACCTTTCGGGCTAGCCAAGAGCATGGTCAGCCCTGGAATGCGCCCATCTCAGCGTTTGGAAACAAAATGATTACAACGCGCATCTTTCCTACATTACACTCTTTCCTGAGGTGTCTTTCAAACGTTTCTTGCAACAACGACATGCAGCCCGATTCACAAGCGGTGCCATAGAAGCAGAGAACTGACAAACTCGATGTTGGGCCTTGTCGTTGTGAGAGAGGGTGATATGTCGTGTTGCCTGCCGGTGCGGCTTGCGTGCAGGCTTCGTCGTGTCGTGCAGAGTTTTTCCTGACGGCTGTGCGATGAGGTGGGCGGCCTCATCGCTCGTGTCGGGTCTTGTCGGTGATGGAGGAGGTAGGCATCGTGAAATGATGGCTTTGTGCGAGATTGCCGCATGGGCT
Source organism: Cladosporium oxysporum (assembly GCA_021018855.1). NCBI lineage: Eukaryota > Fungi > Ascomycota > Dothideomycetes > Cladosporiales > Cladosporiaceae > Cladosporium > Cladosporium oxysporum. The sequence continues at coordinate 527,349 of JAIQXY010000017.1, read as the reverse complement.
CATCGCTGTTTTGGTCTTGTGTAGCGCACTTGGTTTCACTGCATAGCAGCTACTCACACCGGACACCACATGAAGGTGTGCGCTCTCTGTCCGGCGCGTCTCGTCCTATGGCCGTAATCAAACAAGAACACGGACCTGAGTTTCGCGTGCACCCACAGCTCTTAAACTATTGATGGCTACTCGACGCGACGCTAGGAATATTCTACGTAGACATTGATTTCACTTGCGATATATCAGCCCAAAAGCACACGACTCGGCCTATCAAAGCGCTGCCGTTGTTTTAGACTTGAGCGCTTACCACTTGCGTCAGAGCAGGATTGAATCCTGGCACTGACAAGTTTGTACAGGTCCAGCAGGTTGTAAGCCTATACGTCAACTCGGACAAACCCTCAAGGCTCATTGGGAGTTTCAACCGTGGAGAACTAGATAAAAAATCGGTATATGCATGGTGGTGCTTCGCTCGGAAAACCTAACACTAACCCTATCTGCGCTCGAGTCAGGAATTTATATATGAACTGAGTACTACGGCGCGTTTTTCGGAGCAGCCAATACGAAAAGACCAGTTTTCCTTTTTGAGAATAACAACGATTTTCGTTGTATCTTGTCCCTAGCTGGTAGATCCAGCAATGGCCGTCGTTGTGTGTTTAAGTTGTTGTCGCAATTTGAACGACAGCGCGCCGCCAAGAGTGATAGGTGTGGGCCGTCTCCGTGCTTCGTGCACCAAGATCGACGGCAGAAAACAATCATCGAGACACACTGACAAGCGGGAAAAATCCGTGTCAATTCGACAAAACGGTCAAGAGTCCCGGTTGGATGCCATTCTGGGTGCACGATTCCGTGGACGAGCAACTCGCGCTGGTCCATGAGGCCGTCGGCCAAATTGGAATGTGAGCATGCGAAAGAGGCGGTGTCAGAGGCAGTGAGGGATGTTGTGCAAGAACAATTGAAGTTCACCGTGCAGGATGAACTCGTACATGCCGTCGGCGAAGGAGTCAAGAGAACAGTGCGCCAACAGGTGAATGAAGTAGTGCGCATGGAAGTCACACATGTTGTGCAGCGAGGAGTCATGAAGATTGTCACCGAGACGGCCACCGGTATTGTTCGGCAACGGGTCACTAATATTGCACAGGAGCAGATGAAGGCCATCCTCAAAAATCAGTTGTCCAACGTCCAGCATTCGAGCCCGAACCCATCCTATGTCGATGTCGCGCGCGCACCGCCCGACAGCCGTCCTAGCAATCCCAGCAGACGACATCATCGACCTTCCACGAACACGTTGTACTGCATCGCAAATGTTTCCAAATGAGGCGGATAGAGATAATGTCAGCGCGAGTAAGATCGGACAAGCTATGGAGGAGGAGATACGCAAAGGAGAGGAAGGAAGCGGCTGGCAGCGTGTGGCAGTCACAGTGACCCTCACGACTCCGCTTACATCCACACCACCTGTCGAGACGTGAGTGAGCTCGTGCAGCTAAGAGAGGTAGCGAAAAAGTGAGACCGCGTTCTCTATACCCAGCAGTTGATGTGTAAGCCGATGCAAACCCTACAATTGAACATGCAGAAACGCAGAGAGGTGCAGCACAGCGTAATGAGAGGGGAGGCGAGAACGAGCCCAACGACGCGTCAGAGCTTGATGGCTGTTCCGCCGAGCGCGAGACATAGTGGACGGTGGGCGGTGCGGAGCATGCTATGAGCGCGTAGAGACATTGAGTGTGAGCAGGTGAGTGTGCCGTCCGCAGATTTCCACAAGTTCTGCTGCGACTGCCGGGTACAAGAGTATTTCTCGCGTCGGTATACGTGTGAAAGGAGCAAATGCTACAGCTTTGGACAAGACAGTGCTGCGGTTTGTCACCGCAATACGAAGTGTACGGCAGCGCGGTGGCCCGCGCCTTGTTGTCGTGGTTGCTGGCGACTTCAACCGTCACGACCAGTCGTGAGTAGGTGGCGAGTTCCTGACGAGCCGACAAAGTGACGCGAACGCAATCATCGATTTTATGGATCGATGGTCACTCCATAGCCCCCTGCCCTAAGGGACCGAGACGTGGCAGAATGCAGCGCACGCTACCACGATCGACCTCATGCTGGCGTCGCATGAGTTGGCGCGACATTCTCAAGTACTGGACCCACGACACGGCGCAGGGGTCAGATCATTACGCGATGGAGAAGTCTTTTATGTGGACGTCTCAAATCATGCCACCCGACGGCGCTTGTTGTTCAAGAACGCTCCCTGGAAAGTGATACAACAGCGCATTGCTCGAGCATTGCATGACTGACCAGCGCGTGGCGACATCCAGAGACAATCAGGTTCTCTGATGCAGACCGTACTAGAAGCGATCAAAAAGCCGACGCCCAGAGTCGAGCCGTCTTCGTACGCAAAGCACTGGTGGACCAAGGACCTTACGAAGCTCCGCCAGGTTTTCACGTACTGGATGAACAAAGCGTGTGCGAAGACGAGGTGAAGAAGTACTGCCGGAACTGGAGCATTAAGCGCGAGCGGCAGCAGAGGAGTACCACGACGCGACAAGCAAGCAATAGATACTACAATGTGACGAATCCTCGGCGGAACACATCAACATGTGGAAGGCTGGCCGCTATCTCAAACCAGACGGTGAGTCCAGATGACTAAAGATCGCGCTTGTAAGAAAGGCTGACGGGATAACGAACCTGGAGCAGTCCGAGCAGCTGCTCGCTACAGTACTGTATCTGTACCCCCATTACTACCAGAAAATATGAAGGACGAAGGAGGCTGGCCCCAAAGGAAGCCAGTCATCATGCCTGAACTCACCGGTGAGGGGATCGAACGCTGTCTGGTCAAGACCAAGCCATGGAAAGCCGCGGGCAAGGAGCAGGTATGGCCAGGCGTGGTTGAGAGCGTTCGTTATCATCTTCCAGACATCGCTCGACACCCCGAGCCTGCCCCTGCGGTGGGAAATCGCAAGAATCATCCTGCTCAAAAAGCCCAACAAGGCCGACTACAATCCCGCGAAGGCGCGGAGACTCATCTTAATTACTGCTTTCGACTTTAAAAAAATTGTTTAAGGCGGTCGTCGCAGAGCGATCGTCGTTCGCGGTGGTAATGCACGCGCTATTGCCAGCCAACCACTTCGGCGCAAAGAACAAGAAGTCTGCGCAGCAGGCGTCGTTGGCCCAAACGCGCATTCTTGAGCTCCCATAACAGGACCATGACAGGAGAAAGAAGCGGCATAGTTGCCGGAGTCGCTGGACCATTAAAGGCTCCCGAAATCCAAGTTTCTCGAAGCATAGCATCTGTGGCCGAAGAAGCGTCCTCTAGGCTTTCGGAGAAAGTGCGGAGGGGGACCACTGTACAGTACCTTGACGAACGTCAACAAGCCTCTCGACGCGTCCCGGACTGCGCAGTTGGAAAGCTTGGCTGATGTGCTCTCACAGTCCACGGGAGCGTCGTGGTTAATGCGCTGCGGAGTGGGGGGCGACTCGTCGCTTCAAATCAGCTTCACGCAATGCCAAAACCTTTCGTCACGCCTATGTGATGCTGTGAACCCCATGCCCTGCCGTCCCGGACACATTGCTGCGACAATGTAACTCCCAATGCATCTCTCAGCCAATGTGCAACCCGCGTCGTTTCCGCTCTAGCTTCCCGACCGCCTCGTCGAGGTCCCGTGCCGCAGTCCCCACTGCTAACTATGCGGCTGTGGGGAGAAGCGAGTCATTATGGCTGCGCTCTTTTAGCTTTACTTCCTTGACCACGGGCGATCTTCTTTTGTTCCCTCGTCTCTGCCATCCGACGATACAGGTCACCACCCAGGAGTCTCTTGTAGAGCCAACCACCTCCGTCGAATTGGCCAAGGGATTGCGATACTGTCTTGAAGACAGGAGCTATCATGTGTAACCAAATCTCCTCGAAATCTACAAGCACGTTGGCCATGACAGCGGGACCCGGGACAGGTGCATCCTGATAGATACTCAGAACACCAATGGCCAAGGCGACAATGTTATCGAGTTGGGCGCCCTCTTTCCACACGCCAGTATCTTTCATAGGATGCCACAAATTGATGTTTGTGTCCACTCGAAGGGGTTCATCCTGCTGGACGACAACGTCGACGATTTGATCTAGACAATGTACCTGTCGTGATGTGGTCAGTACTTGCTCTGTATCGTCTCTCGCAGATGCGCCGTCAAGGATTACCAGAGCAGAAAAAAGGATATCCCCAGAGTTTTCATCGCTGTTCATACGACTATCACGGACGGTCATGCATGCTTGGATCTGGTCTCAATGTCAGCACAACATCGATTATCTCCCTCAGTGCACGCTCACTACGAGGAGACGGAAGTGCCGCTCCCATGCTTCCTTTCTTTCAAAGTAGATGGCTGCGTCGCCGATGTGCATCTGGAAATGGGGTCGACGGTCGCGGGGACCAAACTGTATAATGGCCATCGTGAGAAGAGACAACGTGAAAGATCGGAGTTCCAGGTGGACAACGCTGGTGCTCGCAGCCTGAGAGACGAGTCGTACAGTGCTGGTCGCACATTCTGGTATAAATAGAGGCGTTGACGAGACGAAGTCTTGCAGTAAAGTGGCGATCGATTCCCAAGCGACGCGCCACGAAGTAGATTGGCCGGTAGAGGCTCCGAGAAGGAGATTTCAATGTGGCTCAACCAATGTGTACCTATCACGGTTATGATCGCAACATGTTCACATCGCTAAGTATATATGATTTGATCCGCACAGTACACTTCGTTGGACACTAAGACCGCATTCACGTCTGAATAGGAGTATGTTCCTGCTTATTGCTCGATCGCATCACGATAGTTTCCTCGGTCCGTCGACCATAACGTTGTTTGATTGTATGTTCCGCAGGCCAGAGATCACAATTTCTCTTGCATATACACGTGATATTATCGGCCTTGTCTCCAAGCTATCGCTCCCTTAGTCATGAAGGACGAGCAAACGACGATTCCTCATCTACTGCAGGTCATCTCAACCGTGTTATGATGTGAGGAGAATGGGCAGAGGGACCGGTCTTGCGCGGCAAAGCGCAAATTTGGCATGATGATCTTCCCTTCCCTCGATCTGAACAGTGTCGTGGTCACTATACCTCCAAGACACCATCCTGTTTGGCGGTGTCATCTGCAGAGCCAGCATGTCCTGCATGTGCGCGGCCAAGCTCTAAAAGCAAGGCGTGGACAGCATCATCGTGTGTTCTTCTTGATTTGTTCTGCTTTGACTCAAGAATCTCGGTGTCTGTCTATGTGCGCGCCTGGAATGTACAGTATCACATATTCGCATCGCTCACAATATATAAATAACTTCGCATGCCCACCGAGATTGTATAAACCAGTTTGGCGAACATTGTTCTGGACATCGTTGGCGTATATAGTTCTATTTAAGTTAAGCGAGCCAGTGACGCGTGCCTTGGCACCCCCACGTTCATTCCTAGTTCCGCTGTGCATAACCAGCTGCCACCCCTCTTCTTCACCAGGAGCTGAACATCACACGGACCATATTGCCACCCCCGACGGTCCTGCTCCTCAATCAACAACTTGCGACGATCATGGCGGATGGCCCCGCACCTGCCCAGAATGCCAAAATAACATACGAAGATTTCTACGACACCGCTTGCTCCGCAGGTGAGGAATTGAAGGCGAGATTACATGAAGATTTTGAGTCAGGTAACAAGACGCCCGGCATCGTCTCTTTCCAGCTATCACCTTACGGAGATGTGTTGGAGAAAGTCAAGGCGCAGTTTGCCACCGAGGTAGGTTGCGTCACCATCACTTGTAAGGTGACCGGGTGACTGAGTATTGCTTACAGAAATTTGGGACACTTCATCCTGGCCGCACGCTTGAGTGGCTCAAAATTTTTGTGATGGCACGGGACGTCCCCCACGATGAAGATTTTCCACGGAACGTTACGACTCCTAGCAATATGGCTGCAGGTAGTGATGGACGCGAGGATATCTGGCTGCTGGCACTCTATATTGGAGAAAAAGACAGGGACAAAATTGGTCGTTCGTTCAGTCTCGGAAGAAAATTCAATGTCGAGAAGGGGGCCATATATTTAGTATACAAAGTTAATTGACTTCATAGTCATCCAACGAAATTTTCGCCTAAATGAGCATACGTCTCTTGTACCAGGTTGTCCCAATCCCAAAATTCTTTCATAGTGGTATCACGTTCCTCTTCTCGAGCGGTTTCCAGACTCATGATGGGGTCGATATGAGAACCTGGAAACGCCGGGTTTTGTGGCCAACTTCCATCGCACAGCCGCCATAGAGGTGAGGGGTTTTGTTCATGCAGGTCGTAACTGGGCATTCCTGGTTCGACTTGCTGGGCCGTTGGTAATGGGACCATAGCATGTAAGTCCCTGGTTTGGACTTCGCTGACATCATGAGTCTTTTCAGCGCTTAATGGAGTCGGTCCCAAAAATTGCTGCTCTATTCCCTCCATCCTTGTCGTGATCTCGGAGAATTGGGGCTGCAAGCCTGAATGATTTGTTGGATGTTGCCCTGAAACGTCACTTGCGAAGCCAGAGTCATTCGACCGTATCTGGTCTTGAACTGCAACTTCGGCAGCAGCTACGAGCGCTTGGAACCCAGTTGGTTGGTCCTGGGAAGCTTCGGTCCGTTTGAAATGTCTAGAAAATACATGCCCTTCTTCTCTTAGTTCGTCAGGATGCGCATCACAGTCCAAGAAGTCCGTGAGTATGGTTTCGCAAGCTATCGTTTGCAGTGCCTTGGCTCTCTTAGTCACCTGTTTGTCGTTCGCTTGGCAGAACTTCCAAATCCACTCGATTGCATCATCTCCGATCCTGTTTTCCCATCTGTATGATCTTGTCAGTAGTCAGGTTCATAGTTCCTGCCACAGTCCACTCACAGATCCCTGCTTTGGCTTCCGAGCATGAGGAGAATACCCAAGCCATTCTTCTCTTTGGCCAAGGTCAAATACGGACGAGCGGCGCCACGAAGTTTCCTCACGTTCCTAACAGTTTCACCAGACAGGCGAGAGAATTCACGTTCAGCAGCTGCGATGTCCGATTTATCGCTTCTCTCATGTTGCACGCTGGGTAACAAGCGGTCCACCTCGTAAGAGACTCTCAGTAACCAAAGTCTCCTCATACCTTCTGTGACGATCGTGGCCCGCTCGTGTTTCCTAAATCGATGCATGACTTTTTCCTGCCTGCTAGCTGTCGCACCGTGCAATTCTTCGACGTTTAAAGAACAGTGTTCTTTGATAGAGCGCGATAGATCCGAGCGCAGGCATCCTAGACCTTTTGTCATGGACGCGCTGAGACGACTTGCAAGTTCAGAGCATGCATTCTTAGCGACGAAATCGGCGATCGGGCTGAGTTCCTTGTCTCTACTAGGCGATTTGTTTGCTTTAAGTCTCGTTGTGATTTCTTCGCGGAGAGTTTCGCTTCGATCTACCAGATCCAAAAGTGCATTTCGGACATCCTGGTTGGCAAGTCAGCATGAGTTCATCATAAGTTCTTTGCGTACGATACCTCGTGTGCTTGTATGGCTTCTACATCCAGCGCCGCCAGCCATTGTACTACCTGTGACGCAAATACGTCGCCGTCGACGCGAGACATTGTTGTTCTGAGGTGGGTGTTTGAGGCAGGCAGAAAGGGCAGACGCTGTGCTCCGGTCCCCGGACGCCAGTGTCCGTGCTCCGCACCTTCTTATCTTCTTACGCCACAGAAAGTGAAATAATGTAATTGAAGCTTGGCAGCCTAGATACACAGTGGACCCTCATTGCAGATCATATCTGGATGTTTGGCAACTCCGTTGCAGTTAGACGGTACTTCTGCCTACAGATGACAATCTCGGTGGAAGGGGCCTGGTTGCAACCACAGCGGTCGATAATTTTAGCAAGCGAGGGTCTCCCTTGCGAGTGCTGTGGCATTCGGACGAGCACGAAAGATATGAAGGACCCCACGCGCCATAGGCCTGTCTGGAGACGCCTGCATCTCTCACAGCACCTCGCACCGCATCTGCATTGCGATGGGCTCCCTGGAAGGCAAACAGCAGGCCGCCTCAGCAGCGACTGGAGGCGCTCAAGCGTGCTTGGGCAACCCGCAACCCCGACTCGAGACTGGACCGGTGACAACTTTTGGCACCCCGCTGACTTGGGATCGTCGACAGCTGCGGGCACATCGGCTCGAGAGTCCGACAGGTCCTCATTGGAGCCTCGGACGACGGACTGCAGCGACACGTCGCGCACTGAGCCGGGCCCGGCACACACCAGGGATGGACGCCGCCGCCGGAAGGGAGGCGGAGCTGGCGTGACGCGTGCGCGCCGGAAGACGAGACATTTGAGACGGTAAGCGTCGCGCGAGCTTCGTGCTTCTGCACGCGTACTGACAAACAGGCAGAGGCCACGTGATGCGGCAGGCAGTGCTGCAACGAGAACTCGAGCAGATGTCGGAACAATTGGACGCACAGCGTTGGGAGGTCTCCAAACTACGGAATGGCATGCTGGAAGTTCGCGCGAGACTTCTCGAGAGGGAGTCGACAGACACCGGTCTGGACCATGGTGTAATCTACTGGCGGGAGCTGAACGAGCGACTGTGCCCCCAGGCGGACGCGGGTTGCACCTGGGGCAAGATGGTCCTCGATTGTGATACGTAGCCCAGCAAGACTGTAGCGCGTACAAGCCATACCACAAATGACGAACGTGCCACGCCTCCAACTCTCGATGAGAAGCATCCCTGCCGCAGAGTATAGATGAGCAAGCGCACATGTGCAGACTGTGATGCCGGTGGCGTGCTGTAGAGACGACGATACGCCGTGTCTCCCTAATGGGACGACAAACCGCGTGTGCGTCCCGAGCGGAGATGTGCCGCAGGGTGCTGTATGGCAGACGACACAACGCAAACTCGTATGCTTCGCGTGGTGACCTGGCTGTGGGGAGACCACGGTCTGACGCACGTCAGGTGCATGGTTCGCGGCAACGACGGAGAGGTAGCCGCCAGCCGATGCTACCACCCTTGCCCGTCGAGAGCACGTACGACCGGAACAAGCCCTGAGGAGGAGAGGAGACTGCCTCTCTGCGGGTGACCGGACGTCAAGTCGACATGTCGCGCAATCTCGGCTGGAGGACCATGCAAGGCATAACGTCCCTCGCATCCTCTAAGCCCGGCCGAGAGGCTCGCATGCGAGGTGGAGCCTCGATCCATGATGTCTTTCCCAGTGATACCCTCGACGCGCTCTGCAGGCGAACGACAGATAT
>JAIQXY010000017.1:492597-518042 GCA_021018855.1 Cladosporium oxysporum | reverse complement strand
GCAGCTGACAACGAAACGTAGGCTAAACTGCGCTGGGTCGAACATACAAATCCTGAGTGCTACCGTTTTGCACAAGTGTTGCTGACAAGAGCCGAGAAGAGACCTACCGCTAGGGAAGCCATGAAGCACGCATGGTTTGCTCGCTGATTGCGCATTGCAGTTGATATCCAAGGTCTCAGGGCATTCCTTTTTAGCAGCAGTGTTACGTGATGAAAGGAGATATTATCACTGGCTGGAATTTCATGTCGTGATAACTTATTGCGCTGTCAATCAAATTATGCTGTCGACGTTAAATTCGGTTTCGTTCTACGCTATAGTGACTAACGTTGATCAGTCCGAAATTCCCGCTGAACTCCCGAGCAATCAAGGGTAAACAAAGGCTTGGACCATTCTCTGGATTGCTGTAAACATTGTTTCCGATCCTGATGTTGGCGAGAGAGTCGCGAAGATCCCGATGGAATGCAGATGACGAAGCTTCCTCGAGGTCAATCGTCGATGGGTGACACTGTGCGTAAGCGATAATCATGACGCCAAAACTCATGCAATCGTAGTGTCAGCAGCAGCAAGTTCGAGGCTTTGGCTCCTGCCTGATCACGCCTCGATCAAAGGGCTGATGGTCGCTCGCTGTAATCGTGGGAGACCGTGACGAAACCTGGTCTGTTCAGCAAAGGTAGAAATACTGCCTTCGTTGTCTCGTACACTCGTCCCGATCGCCTTGAGTGTGCTTAACTGATTGTCTGTCTACCCGAAATATGGCTTCCGGCACACGCTCTAGGAGACTGAACGATGAGCCGAAGGCAGACCACCCAGCCCCAACAAGCACAGATGAAACATCGCCAACGCAAAAACGAAAACCAGGCGCCGCACGAACAGTATTGAACACTGTCCTGGAAAGGGAGTCTCAAAGCAGTCCTAGAAATGTCAGCCCATTTTCAGCGGCGACAACCAACACTTCAGCTAAGAGAAAGAATCGAGGATCTGATGATGAGAGTGACGGAACTCAGCGGACGGTGGAGACCCCCACGCGTTCAAGTCGTTTCAAGAGAAAGAAGGCATTTGAAAAAGACAGCCGTGAGAGCGCAACAAAGGAGACTCGATCGAATGATATAACAAAGGTTCGGTTTGCAGCTATGCGCAATATTGTGGCAAATAACTTTCTAAAAGCACTGGTCAACAAAGGTATCAAGGCGTCTAAAGGTGATATGCAAGGGTTCGAGGCGCTGAAAATCGAGATCTCGAACAGTCAAACAGCAGTACGCTGGAAGAAGGATACTGAGCCGCAATTTTCTTGGCTAAAGCTACCCTACACGGCAACACTCGACAAATGCAGTGTATTTGCAGTGGCAGCAAGTACAGAAGAAAGTTTTGAGCGGAAAGCAATGGAACTGTTCATGAGCGACATCATTTGGACGAGTAGTATGGAGCCAAGTATTGTCCTTGTACTCCATCATGATCGTACTGGCACCACAGAATCAGCAATTGTAGGCTGTTGGATGGACGGCATCTTCCGTTATTGCGACAACTTCACGGCTGCGACGGCAGACACGATCGCAAAGGAGCTGAGTGGAACCAACGATCCTCTGTCCTGGCATCTGGGAATTCCCGGAAAGGGATCGTTAAACAGGAGGAAAGTATCACGCTCGAGTGTCCACATTCTTGCAAAGAACGATTCTGATGCTGAGAGTCAGCGATGAGTGGTGATCCGGGATTGAGAAAGACCCATCAGAGATGGAAAGCTACAAATAGTGAGATGGCTGGTCATGCAATGATACATTAGAGAATCTTATTAAATTGTGTACTCATGCACAACAAGTATGTGATCAGCCACCATACGGCTCGTTTTGCCAACGCACAAGTTAGGCTGTGAATACACACAATATGGCGCCCTCGCATCTTCTTGGGACTGCTAGACAAATGATGACTTGCGACTGGAAATGATCTGGACCAAGTCTGTATTGCTGTTGTATCTACATACAATGATGTGCCGGAAATTGCGCAACACATCAAAGTCCTCCGATCAGTCAATTTCTGTCACAAGCCTTGATCATTCGCTTGTTTGTGTATGTCGACACACAACGTCCACGTCAACCAAGCTTGCTCCAAAGAGTCGACGAGAGTTTCGAGTGCGGCAATTCTGTGAGTCTGATCGCTGGGTTGGAATGGTTCGCGGCAATTACGCTTTACGTCAGTGTATTCTCTGAGAGCCAGGCAGATTTGTACCAGGCGCTCCTCGAAATTGTCCTGAAGAATGTCGGATTGCCACGAGCCGTGATGAAGCATATGAGACCTCCATAGCTCCATGATACGGGTGTATCTCCATGATATCTCTTCCAAACGGTTCTGATTGTGCCTTGCATTCGTCCCAGGGTGTATAGGAAGAAATCGGGTTCTGCGCTGAGAACTTCGAAGGAGCGTTTTGAAGTACGTCGAGATGCGACATGCGACTTCCTCCGAGCAATTCAGCGATGCCACTGGTGAGATTGATGAATCTGTCTTTTGTACAGAATAAGGTTGCGACTCGCCGCGTGCGATCATGGTCGATGTCTGAAAGGTGTATCGCGATGTTTCAGAACTTAAACGAGTATGAATTGGCACTTCAACAGATCCCCGGCGTTTTGACAGCCAGAATTGTCACTCCAGACTTCTCTGATTCTTTAAAAAACAATCAACACATTCTTAAGGTGGTATTCTGCAAAGCAAGATCCCAGGGCTAGAATTGTTGTTGGCTGTATCAGCAGACCATTAGTCAAGAAGTCGGGTGGATGATGCAGGAGTGTTACATGTTCAAATATAGCACAAAGATGTCACATCTCTGGTCGTATCGCAAATCGATGATCGATGTTCTTGGAACCTCCTAATTATAGTCCATGCTGTGGGCTGGAACACGCTTGGCTTCTCAGTATCGCCAAGTATTTCACCAATGGCCGATCCGAGAAAGATTCTCTAGGCTTGGCGAAGCATACAGTATCGTCTTCTGAGAATTAGTTTCACAAATGCGGTGCGAAAATAGTGGGGGAATTCATTCGTAACAGTAATAGCACTCACGTCAGCCATTCACTTTGCATTGTCTGCAGCTGTTCAGGACCCTAGAGCATTCAGGTGTCCATACCAGATCTGACCTGCGGAACTGACGGAATGCCACAAAGCGATCCCAAGATTAGTGCACGATCATGTCAGACAAGAAGCCAGTTGGGGCGCATGGGACTCGACTACGTAAGACCAAGAGTAAGGAATTCAGGGTATAGCAACCAGTGATTTCAGTGTCTCGTTTCGCACTTTAGAATGTTTGCAAAAATCACACGACGTTACGGTATCTTTTTGCACACTCATATATAGAGTCTCTGCGCAGTCACGATAGACTAAGCTGATGAAGGCATGCACTAATGTGCTCTCTGTTCTATACCCACGAGATCCGGGCAGAAATGCACGCTCAAAGGTGTTATATATGCTGGATTGAAACGAGTTTATATGGTTCACAGATTAGATATATGAGCACCAATAAGGAATTTGAAGTCGCCGGTACCTGTACTATCACTGATAGACTATTTGCCGTTTGAACTGAGCTTGTCACATATTTTAGCAGGTACATACACAAGAAGAAGAAAGTGCGCTTGTGACTAAAGACCGCGAATCGTCTGCGATAACGCTTGACGTCGGTCGAAAGGTGGGTTCGAATGGCTGCTTCGTAGCGGACGGATTTGTGTCAGCATCGGCCGCTTCACCCAGGTTGCTCATTGTTGGTTGTAGCGTGGAGGGCGAATCCGTCATGTCAGGTAGGCTTCCAAACGGTCTCCGAGATGCTTGTTCAGAAGGTAGATCAAGCTCAGAGCCGGACGCCGGGTTGGAGGCACTTGTAGCGAAAGGTTTCGATATATTGTCAGTCTGCAGACCTGATTGATCTGGGATAAGTGACGTCGGAATTGCATGGTTGGGGTCTGCAAGATTGGTACCGGCTTCAACTGGCCGCCCTGAAGTCAACGTCGTCGACGGGTTCGTGGCCTGGTTCGAAACCTGTCCGGAGGCTTGGTTCGAGACTGGGTCCGAGATTCGATCTGAGGCTGCATTCGGACCTAGGATCGAGGCTGGGTTCGAGGCCAGATCCGAAGCTGGATCCGACCCTGAACTAGGAGCTGGATTCGTCTCTGAAATCGAAGCTGGACTCGAGGCTGGACTCGAAGCTGGACTCGAACCTTGCGAGAAGCCGTCTATAAAAGCCGATGGTGGTGCGGGAAAAGAGGTGGGTAGGCCGTGAGATCAGTTCCCCGTCTGTCCCGGCAAAGAAGAAGACCCAGACGGGCCATTGACACCCGCACTTCCCCCTTGACCTACCGAGTCACTACCGTTTTGCCAGCTGCCCTCGAAACCATCTTTGCCAACGGGAATCTCGCCAGAATGACAGACAGAGTCGAGCACAGTTTTGCGTCCTCGCTCTGGTACGTCATCGTTGATTATGAAGTTCCAGACGGAGGGTTCTTTGCATTGCACGGTCAAGGTGGCGTTACCAGGTGCTACGTCATCTCCGAACTGTAGGCGCAGCGTGGTGGATACATTGCTCCCGGCTGGAGCGCAAGCAGGCTGCGAGTCCAGAACGAAAAACTGCTTTTCCGAGAGAGAATACTGTGCTACCGCCCATTGACATAGCGAGCCTGCAGCTGGTTGGAATGTAAAGTTGTCTCCGCGTGAAATTGGAAATCTGGCTTCGTCGGACAAGCTTTCAGCTGAGTCCGGCCTTTGTGCTTGGACGCTGTAGATACTGGTAAGTACCAGTGACATGGCCATCGTACCAGATATGCCTCTCATGATAGACAACAGGTATATTATACTGATGCCGGCCGTGTCACAGTCGCTCATATCTGCTCGTAGGCTGTTCATATATGTTTCCAGACGTTTGCTTGACAGAATATCTGACTGTCTGAGACTTGTTCTAGATCACCAACGTTTGCTCGCTGACCAAGGACATCCCTGTCCGGCTGACACATCATGCGAAGTTTGCAGGCTATGCGCCTTCTACGGAGTCTTGAATAGCGTTTTGCCGCGGCGAAACAGTGGATTCTGGTTGCTTGGGTGCTCATGCAGTGATTACGATGTGCTATGCTTCAGCACAGCGATGACTTACGGGTTCGTTCCATCCGTGATCTCTAGTAATCGAGAGTATCCATATACAAGCCGCATCGAGACCCGTGTGAGAGCGTCGCCGACTGTCTGATTGCAACACGAAGATGGCTTCGGAAGCACCTGCATCGTGCGAGCTTATGATAAATCGCTGTCGACCTGTTCCTCTATCAACTTTTCGAACATCGATGCGCTCAATCCATCCATCATCATGTCACAAAGCGTGGGTATGACCATTAAGCCTGTGCTCTTCTTGCTTCCGGTCGAGATTGGATGATTGAAATCTGTGATCTGTAATCCGAGGGCATATTGTCAGGTGAGGAGTACTGTGACGATGAATCTCATGTGGCCAAGAGGTCAAACTTACGTTCTTAGACGTCGAGGCCGGTTTTTCCCATGAGGAGTCTGATTTTTCCTCCGAGTGCCCACGGCAGGCGAAAAGCTGTTCTGATTTCGACATCTATCGTGGAATTGAACTTGAGTTGTGTGAGTCGCGAATCACGAGCACTGTTGCTTCACCATTCGAAACCAGAATCTCGATATTCGTTCACGGGAACGATCATGAAGATGATGTCTTGAACTATGTTTGCGATTTCGAGAGAGTTGCAGTTACCACAGATCCAATGAAGTCTGATCAGAGCTGGAAGGGTAGCACATCAGGGCTCGAGAAATGATCGTGAACTGGATTGGATGTGGGAATGCCCTTGACCCTGTAGATTCCTGCCCGCCAGGAGCAATCCCCGAGTACACATTCCTTCAGCCGATGCTCAAGAAAACAGCTTCCAACTAGATGACTGTGCCGGGCAGGACTGCGTTGCTCGCTTCGAGGGCGTGTGTCGAATGCGGATGCATGATGACGTCGGTCGTGCGGATGCATTGTCACTAGTGCGTGGGTACCGTGTGCAGTAACGAGAAAGCGTTGTCTGCCAAAGCTTGTTGCCATAAATCGCGCCGATTGTGATTGCACGGCATCTTCACAGCCTCAGTTGTCAGTTGGCGCACGTACCGCTTCTATTTTCAAACCGAGCGGCCGACAAATTTCAAGCTCGCTTAGAGACGAATTTGCGCTAAATTTTACGGGTGAAGCCTAGAAGCTGGTAACGTCAGCAATCGGAAGGGAAAGGAACCACTCAGATCTGGACAGAACGTCGCGTGTGGAGAGCGACTGGATGACGAAGATGCGGCTTTCCTCCAACGGCTTGATATGCTTGGAACAACGATGGTTCCTAATCATGTGGTCGACACCTTCGCTAGATTGCGATTGTGCCCGTAGTGTCACGAGTTGGGGACGAAAGGCCGGTCATTCGATCTACAGTACACCATAGTACAATTCTTTTGACGAGAGTGCAACGTGGGTATCAACATACGTCTTGTTTCTACTGCGACTGAGTACCAACATATACGTCGGTGCAGAGCGGCTCGCTTAGGACATTCGATATGGGCCAGGACGCGCTGTCCCTGCGTCCGACGGAGCATTCGTCGGCTGCACTCTTACTATGTATAACGGGATCGGCCAGCAGGTCCATATGCTACATTGGGATCGCCATCATTTTGCCAAATAGTTAGTGAAACACGAGCGTCCCCATCCATGATCACCAGTGGTTGGGCCAACTAAACCGCAATGCGAGACGAGAGTTTTACTATGCAGTCGCCAGAAGACGAAGAATCGTTGCGGGAACTTGATATGTGGCTTCGCAGTCGTGCGCATACTCAGGCGGCTATCAATGCGAAAATATCAGAGCACTCAGAACAGGCCCTCCGTAAGATTCTACAGAGTTACGACTATATCGACCGCCTAGCTGCAATACTAGAAGACCACGGCTTCGGCTTGGATTCCCAGTATTGGGCCGACGAGCAGCACCTAGCAAAAGACTTTTGGGACAAAGTGAGCAAGGCACGCCTTGAAAAGGAAAGGAGGATCAACACCGAAGACCAGATCAGAGCTGCTTTACCGAAAGGCATGTTCGATCACTACGAATGGTACCGTCTCGCCGACCATACTCTGTCCGCCTTGAAATGTGTGAGGGATAAATGCTCAAACTGGGAGTCGTGGAGGTACCTGCTCAACTGGGCGATGCTCCATCGTGACAAAGAGTATCGCGACAACTGGCAGAAACTCAGGAACACAGCGGTGCTGATCGGGCAACACCACCACCACTCCGCCATCAAGAAAGCATCGTCTCCAATAGAAAAAAAGGACATCATACGTGCCAAACTTTGGCTCGACAAGCGGCCCGGATTTGAGCTGATAAGATGCAATCACTGGGAATTGGACAAGACAACCATGATCAAATACATGCGTATGCACCAGCTCACCTTTGACGAGAATGGCTTCATCATACCCCGTATTGGAAGCTTCAGCGAAGCCATGGTAGAGCAAATTTTGTTTCCTCGCTCGCGGACTACCCTCACGACCACCCCAACATTGCAGAAAAGTAACAGCGCGCATGCACACCTGGGACAGGCCAAACTTGTCATTGTGGTGCCTCCGTCCAGCGCAAAGCTTACGGCGGCTTCCCAACGTTCGGTCTACCCGGTGATGCCTTATCTCCAGCCGTCGCCACCATCTCACCTCCAAAATGAACGCACAGAGGTAGATAGTCGGTCCCCAACATGCGACAGCTCTCCTGGAGTCGAGGGGGTCGGAGCTGATCATAATGTCGGGTTATCGGAAGCATCATCGACGCCACGAGATCATATCGAATCATCATCATCTCGGCAAGAAGTATTTGACCCCCGTCAATTGACTCCGCCGTCCTCTGCTGGTCGTTTAATGCAAGCAAACTGGGAGCAATATGCAAGAATGATCGATGATGTCATGAACTTCATCGTAAAAGACGAGGGTCTCTGTCACGTTGGCGATAAGAAAAATGTACTTGGACACTTACAGAATGCCAAGGAGTTGTGCATGTCACAAGGCGAGGAAGAATTTCACGTCGAACAGGAATAGACTTTTAGCTTACGGACAATCTCATGGTTCAATACAGGCAACATCAGTCATCAATGTGGAATGTTCCGATCGTGAGACCTGTTCTACTCTGCCATCAGAGCATCTCATGTGATCAAGATTCGTGCCGGTCGTAAATGCCATGGAGAATAAGCTCAGAGACTTCGCTCCGCGTCACAGTCTTACCCAGGCATCACCATTGACTCAAGCTCGTTGCGGCCAAAGATTCCTTGTTCGGTGCTCGCATACGAGACTCCATGTTTGTCTCAGACGCAATCGACTGCGAGCCGGCAGCATCCTGCGACCGGACCCGAGTCTTACGCTGCTATACAATATAGAATCAGACCCAAGGCATTCGCATCCACAAATTATCTTCTACCAAAAACGAGCTCTGAAACCACGCATGAATATATCAAGGCAGCAAAGGCAAGCGTGCAAGATCACCCGACTGCGTGGTGTTAAATCTCGTTATCAAGGTGTGCCATTGGCAAACTCCTTTGCTCAAATCACCGTCCATTCGACGTGAGCAGATTTCTTCGATGCAGCGAATGATTAGTGTATAGACTCGTGAGATCTGTATGTTAGGTACGTTGGCACAGGCACATGGCAATGATCAGGATTTGCAAAGAGCCGCAATCACCTCGACGAACCTCTTGGTCTTAACAAGGGGGCGGTTATAGTTTCTAGAGCCATATGGTCTTCGTATGTTGTTACCACTGCATGAGATAGCATTACGATATCTACTAAAATCGTATGGTCAGCCTCCCCACTATTGCCAACCAAAAAGTAGGAATTAGGACCACGAAGACGGTCATCGCACTAGTTCATATGCGACAGCCAAAGATGGTCTCAAAGACGCCGCTCATACGGCATTGGGCTTATTTTCTCGTGTTGCGGCATAGTTGTCTGGTCTCTGAAGTTAAATCTGTCAACTTATTGCTTCCACAAGGACAGACTCATCTCGTGACTGGTAGATATGGCTTGACATCTGGCCTCCTGCGTAGAGTTCTGGTGGCAGCTATAGCTGAAAAGATCTATGGTACGCGACAAGATGCTCGGTGTATATGGAAGTACGAAAAACAACCACAGCGAAGGGCATGCGCGTCCCAGAAAACTTCATCCGCCTTACCTGCAGATTCCGACGATAGAGAAAAATCTATTGCCTGTCCTGTTGGTGACTTGCTTCCAAATCATGAATGCAACATTGCTTAGCAGTGGATCGTCAATATCCTAAGCATATACACGTAAGTGTCATAGACAAAGATCTCTTTACCTGAGATATCTCCAAGTCGACAGCCCAAATGAGCCGTTGCATGAACAAAAAAATGGGATTTGTTGGTAAAACGCGACGCTCGCCAACGAACCTTGAGACCTTGAGATGTTGGTCTCAGATCGTCGTGGTAGTCGATGCCACGATGGAGATTGACCTTCGCACGGAGCTTGATTCCGCAAGTCTGCCCGCGAACCTGGCAATCTTAGTCTGTCCTGTGTCAACTGAACAAGATTCCACGTGCCCTTCTGCCGAAGAGACAATTTCGCGAAAAGCTGATCACCTTTTGACGGACGCGGTATTCTTTGTTGGTCGCACAGTTTCCGACGCCTCGCGGTGGTACATCTGGTGGTTGCGACATTGCAACAGTCGACTCGCAGTAGGTCAGCCACGACCGACAGCTCACATTCACTGCGTGGCAAGCCAGGTGAGTGTGGCGGAATTCCAAGCCGCTTGCTCACAACAATCCGATGCGGATGTGATCGCGAACGATCAATCGGTTGCTCAGACATTCCGTCAACTAACGGTATGCGCTGGATCGGGTGTCGCTCCCCTTGCGGATATTATGGCGATCGTTCAGAGGGCGTCCGAGATCAGAAGATCGCTCAATGCTGCGTGGTCGTCGACGCAGGCGCGAAGAATAAGGGAAGCGTATTTGGACCATTTGAGAGCCGGCAAGAACACGATGTTCAGGGTGAGCCCTGCTTTGTCTTGGGCTCGTTTCAGTCGGAACAATACGCACTCAGCAATGCGCGTGCTGTTCGCAAACAATCAACACAGGCTCGGGCATCCAGATTTTGCACAAATTTTGACAAGCTATATATGCGTTGGCGAAGGAGCATTTGGGACTTTGGCAGAGAGTCTGCGTCGGAATACTCAAACTCGGCCGCAATGGTCGGACACCGTCTTCAAACAGACACCACGTCAGCTGCGTCAAAGGGTTCAGGCATTGATATCCCAGACGAGCTCACTCACTGATCCCATCCAGAGTAGCCTTGAATCTAGCCTTGTGCGAGGATTGCTCCGTTGGGGAAAGGTCACTCGGAATTCTGTTCGAACCCGGGCGGGCGCTCAGGGTTGGCACATCTGTAACCTAGCCAAACACAGCGACTTCTTGCGATCGCAAGAATATGGGCCAATGTGCTTAATCTGTATTTCTCGACCATGGCAGCTCCTGCTACAATGCGGTCGTCATGGGACTTGTTATCAATGCTGGAACTCATTGCGCAAGAGTCATGGCCGGACATGCTTTGTGTGCAGTTCTCCCGGACACAAGTTACAAGTGAAGGAAAGTCGTGAGTATGGAAGGGGTAGGGTACTTGCGCTTGATGGTGGCGGCGTCAGAGGACACATACAACTTGAAGTTCTAGCTTTACTCGAGCGTGAGATTGGCTTGGATCTACCATTGCGGTGCTTTTTCGACCTGATCATTGGCACAAGTATAGGTGAGTACCATTTTTTCAGAAGATAGCGGTGCTGACACGAACTTAGGCGGCATCGTTGCTCTTGGCCTCGGAGTCAAACAATGGTCCATAGCGGAATGCCAGACAAAATTAACAGACCTGTCCAGCAAGATCTTCAAGCAACGATCTAAGATCACGTCCAGCCTCGCAAAAATCACGAAAGGCTGGTCCGAAACATTTGTTAAAGCTGCAAAGGTGTATTGGTACGACAGCATATACGATTGGAGACTATTAGAGAGTGTACTTCGCGACGCTTTCGGGTCAGATGACTTGCTTGCTGGAAACGGTGTCAATTCGGTAAAAGTCGCTGTGACTGCGACAACTGGGTCGAATCCACCTTGCACCATCTTTACGAACTACGACAAAAGTCGTCATACAAAGGAGAGCGCTTACGACTGGCCTGATGAAGCGGTGGCGTCGAGGATCAAAATCTGGGAAGCGTGCGTAATCATCGCAAATACTGGAATAGCTGTATGCTGACCAAAGGACAGAGCGCGATGTACTTCGGCGGCACCGGTGTAAGTTGTCATCAGACTTGATCATGCGACTGACCTTACTTTGCAGAGACATGAAACTGATTTTCCCTAGTTACTTTTCAACGAAAGTCCTTTTTGGGGAAGCTTTCTATGATGGCGGCATGTTCCACAACAAACCCAACCATCTAGGAAGGCACGAGGCTAGTGTCCTATTTCAATGCCCGGCTGAGGACAATCTGGTCATTTCGGTAGGCTGTGGTGACTTGCGAGTAGCGCCGGGGGGCAGCAGCAGCCTTTCGCGCCTTTGGGAGACCTTTGCGCAAAAGCTCAGACCTGCGAAAGAGGAGGAGATTCGAGCTTTATGGGGTGCTGACAAACGCAACTACGAGCGACTTGATCCCAAGCTGGATATGCCAGAGATCCCTCTGGACAACTTACAGTTGATGCTTGACGCCATTCCGCAGATCCGCACTTCGCTATTGCAGTCCGAGGCCTTGCGAGAAAAGATCCGATCTACAGCCTGGAAGCTAGTGGCGACAACATTCTACGCTGCAAAGATCGATGCCGTGAAGGTACGTGGCCAATTGCAGATGTCGCTTCAGATCGACTGTCGACTGGACGAGGAAGTTTGGCGCATATGGCGCAAGTGGCCAGATGCTCACCTCTCCATCGATGGTAAACCCTTGCGCCGGAATAAACAAGACGCCAAATTTTCGATTCGGACGTCATGTGTTCCCATGGGTCATCATTTAGATGTCAGACTCAACGCTTACGGACGTAGCGAGTCAATCAGTGGCTTTCCAATTCCTGTTATCCTCATACCTGGCAACGACATCGTTAAAGACACGTCTCGTGTGCTCGGGAAGCGCAAAAGGAGCTAGTGTGTACAATTTGCCACCTTTATCACCATACTGGATTGCCTTGCTGTCATTGTTTGCTCTTAGTTAGGATGAACATCCTCGTGAACAGTTTTCTAGTCAGGCGAACATGTGGTGTGTCGTTATTATAATCGTTGGCTAAGTATAGGCAGATCCAGCGGAAATCAAGATCTCAATAGGGCATGAAGGCCGCAGAAAACAAAGCTGGAAGATGTCCTCACTATCAGCCTCTCCACCTTTCCATGCAATCTCGAACTCCAGGGCCACCTTGGACAATTCAGTAGGCGCCTGTCGGATCAACCGTGAATTCGCCGATGCTGATCCTCGTTCCGAGCTAGTGTATCATAGCTCTTGCAAATCTGTGGACGAGCGCGTCTTACAGGCATTGTAAGGTGACATATACCCAAGTCTGATGCAGAAGAATGCCTTGAAGCACTCTTTTCAAAAGAAGTAAACGCTAAGAGATAGCTTCACATTCAGCCGCAGTGACTTATCGAATAGATATCTTCTGAATTTCCTGTACCATATAACTTAGGTTACAAGCTTGGAAGATTTTCATGCATCGCGAACAACCAATTTGATGCCGCGCATCCGCGGATCCGGCTCGACGTCCTTGTCTTGCTTCTGAGTTCAGGAAGCATCGTCGCGAGTGTGTTATGACTTCTCTACCATGTAACTTAGACCAGGTCAGAACTCATTGTGCATCACAATGTTGACCTGTAAACAAGCTTCCTCTGTTAGACGCTCACATGTCCTATTACAACGTTTTCATAGATCTCTTTAAGCCATAACACGATTATGTGTACTACGTAGTGGGTCAGATTACAACTTGTCAAATTTTGTCGAATCTATATATCAATATAGGGTATAGTAGCTTCCTAGTCCGGAACCATCAACGCCAAGGTCTGCTTTCTCTTCAGAGATTCGACGATATGGCGGCCTGATTGCTCAGTGCCTCGATAGCCTGACTGATCTCGGCCAATTGTCCTACTAACTCCAACTCTCTGGTCTTGCTTCGCTCGATCACCTGTTTAGTCTCTCCAAGCTCATCTTCAAGTTCGTCCTTTCTGGCTGCCAGGCATCGGATCGGATAGCTTCTATGGTTGTTTTCCCCGCTTGTCTGAGAAGATTTTGTTGTCCTGTCGTGTTCAATATCGATGTCAGATTCATCGAAGTTGGGTTCACCTTGATCGTAAACCTTTGCAAGCCTTTCCGCTCTGGATTTACCATGAGGTGACCATTCAGCAGGCAAAGATGAATCGTCTGATTCAGAGTCACTGATAATAGGGGTTTCCGGTTGTGCGCTATCGGGAGCTTCATCATCGGAAATCACAATCGTCGTTTTCCCCTTAATCCTAGATCCAAAGTCCTTGCCGTTCGGCGATAATACCCGGGGACGTTTTTGAGTTACCTTAGTTGCATTCCTTAGTCTTCCGTGACCCAGGGAAGAAGACGCGCTTCCTGAGCTCCAAGCTCTCTTCGGCATGTCCGTTCGCAAGGTGATGAATCAAGATTGTCCTTCAAGGATCGAATGATAGATCGTGAAATTTAAGGAAAGCTCTTATAGTGGTTCGCTATGCTGATGAATAAGCATTTGGGTGAAGGTCGTTTCGAACAGATCTGATAAGTAATTCAGCTGAAGATGATGTGTCCGATCCCAGTAAATCATCATTTCCAAGCCCGTGTTCTTGGAGAACGGGGGTTACACCAACCGCATGGTGCTTGTCATCGAAGTTCCCTGTCAAGTGCCGAGCGTTGTGCTGTCGTTGTCGATGTCTCCCACCAGAGCGAACGAGAACGCTTGTTATCTAGTCATACAAACACGTCGCTGCGTGGCAATCGCTGCCTAACATTCATCTTCATTTCTTCATATTTAACTTCACCCTCCTTTCAGACGGACAAGACTGTGAGGTTCACTATAATCAGTGACACGTTTATTGACAGATGTTCAAACGTTTGAACGTTAGGATGAAATTACCAAAAGCATTATGCGATGAGTACGTCTGCGCGGTGAGTGTACCCACGTTTCTCGCCTCCATTTTGAGACTACTTCATCAAGGATATGCTGGTTTGTCTTCTTCTGTAGCTGTAACAGCAGGATGCATGGATGCAGCAATCCAAATGGTTGTCAGCACCAAGTGACCCTAGTGGAGACTTATCATAGTCGGCGTGACCAGCGTTTGTGCCGAATCTCTCGTAACCAAAGACGAGCCCCGAGCGGAAGCGATCATACCATCAGTCATCGATCAACTATGATGTGTAACAGCCCACTCATGGATGTCGTGCTGAGTGGAAGGCATAAATAAAACTCCATAGATTTTTCGGAAAGTCACATTTGCATACATACTTACTAGAGAATCTTTTCGCCATGCACCCCACATGGAAAGTTGTTACAATGTCGATACTATTTACATCAGGCGTCTTCGCTAGGGCGGATTTCGACTCGAATCCCGCGCCGCAAAAATTGTGCGTGAGCGATATGATAGATACGCACAAAGAGATGAACAGGCCCTATGGTAACGCCACGCTTCAAAACAGCATGCCGATGTATAGCATCTCGATAGAAAACAAGTGTGGGGCTGAAACCAGTCCGATAAACATGCATTTTATGGTCGTAAATGAAGACAAAAGGATGGCATACAATAATGGTAGCAACCTGACTGCAAGCATAACCGATCATGTCGCCGTACCAATGTCTGCAAACACCATCCAAGAGTTTGGCTTTCGATTCGCTCGATCCGCCACGCGCTTGGAATCTGGTTGGCGCTTATGGTGGGATACTGAGAACGCTGAGTTTTCTAGGAATCAAACATTGGTTGAAGTGCACTGTGCCATCCAAGAACTAGATCGGGATAAACAGGACTGCAATGTGGATGTAAGCACAGTTGATGGTCTCACGAGCAGTGTAAAGGTGGAGTTTCAAGACAATTCCTTTCCGGACATCACCCTAGATCCTCCGGCGGCTTGGCGATGTCCCCAGGCAAATCGTATAGGCCTCGCAGGAACTGCGGAGGCGCCCACCAATTTTTTGCCAGAAGCACAAGCTTGCTTGTCAAATTGCTCACTGCTACACACAGACTCAACTTGCTGCCCGCCACCATACACTCCAGAAAACTGCACAAATGCTAATCCAGCACTGGTGGAAGCTGGGCCAGAGGCTTATACGTACGCGTACGACGATCAAAGTGTTCGTTGTAACGACAAAGTATGTGTCATGCCCCTACGAGCACATAGCTTCTGGCAAAACAGTCGGATCATGCATGTGACCACGTGTTTCACCGCCCAGTGAGGAAAAATCGGAAGGAGATAGCCAAGATACTAAAAGCAATATCTAAAATAAATTAATTCCATATACTACTGTTGTATGAAGTGAAGCAAATCGAACTGACTGGTTGTTTCTGTGTTGTGTCATCGACAATTGAACGGTTGATGACTGGGCTGTCAAATGAATGGGAATGCGACTGCTTTGAGATTGCATTTCCCCATCCTGGAAGACCGATTTAACGGAACGTAAAGCCTGCCGACAGCAAAAGACTATAACTTAGAACACAAATGGCCACAATGAGATACTAAATATGGGATCTGAACTTCGTTTTAAAGTCCCTCTTGAATGGTACACGACCTCGCGTCATACTTGTTAATTTGTCTGGTGGTGCTCTCTTATTCTAGGTATATAACCTCTATCCGGGTGTTCCGAAAACATTGTTGTTCCGAAAGCCATGTGGCACGAGATCAACCATATCTTTCCACACTGCGCTCTATAATACACACGGTCTTCCCAGCATCCTCTGCAGCGCTACCAGTCTCCTACATGAGATTTATAACCTTATCGTCATCAGAGAAAGGCGATCTTGGCGGGTGGATAGGCCATGAAAAACCGATGAATTCTCTGCACCTCTATACAAGGACGGTTGTGACAGGTCGCAAACAGCTGCGATTGGTCTTCAAATAAAGTCTGCGGTGTCAGCTACCGTCCAGCCTTCACAACGAACTGTATTTTGCCCCGGTGCATGGCATATAGATTGGGGTTGCAGGGGTGCAAAGAGGGTTGACCCAGATCTGCAGGGCAGCACCCTGACGATGATATCATCGGAAGCTAAGATGTGGTCGGCGCTATAGACAGCACACTATCGGTAGAACGGACTGTCAGCCAGCTGACTCGCTAAACGGGCCGTTGGACCGTCCGCCTCCGCAGTGATGGCATGCAGGGCGCCCTATGATTGGGCTTGACGCGCCCGTCATGTTCTTTCAGCTCTCAGGGTCAGCTGCGCACCCCGATAAGGGTTCTGCACGCGCCCACCAGCGTTGTTGTTGTAGGCTTCCAACAAGCAGCACAATATGTTTTAGTGGCAGATACATCGAAGAAGATTAGCATAAGAATCTTGGGGAATGCAAGTGTGTCACTTCGAAGATATGGGAATTAAGTAGGTATGTGATGGTTTCTGTTTGAGAGGGAGTGTTGAAAGTCTTCGTTCCAGCAACGCTTCGACACATGTCGCAATGTTTCTTGCCTGATACATGCAAACACGCCAAAGCCTTGTTGCTCAACTACGGCCGCGCGACGAGTCAAGCGGTGTAAGTTACTTAGCCCGTTGCGCGCAAGCATGCTCGGCCTGACTTGCGGCTGAAACTAGGCACCAAGGCAGACCGTCATCTCGCCTACTGCGCAGGTGAGCTTGGGCACGAAGATCTCTTTGCACCACGTGGGCGGTCATAGAGCGCTCTGCTTAGTGCGAGCGTGGAGATGGGTAGTCAACGGCCCGCGGCGCCGTCGTGCCGCTCATCAGCCAGTCGCATCCACAACTTGGTACACTGTCTATAGCGCTGACCATTTCTTAGCTTCTGATGATATCATCGCCACAGCGCTGCGCTGCAGGTCCAAGTCAGCCCACTTTGCACCCCCGCAACTCCAGTCTATATCGCATGCATCGCGGCAAAATATAGCAAGTCCTGTAGGCTGGATGATAGAGGACGTCATGGGCCGTGTTTTGTTGTACCGTCAGCTGTTTGTAAGATGCGATGGCCACTTTTGCCAGAAAGCGCGCGGAATTCACCATTATTTCGTGCCCTTTCCGCCCGCCAAGATCGCCCTTCTTTGCAGCCGATAAGGCTGTAGAACACATGCTGAATAGGGGTAGCGTTATTGAGGATGCTGGGAAGACCGTGTGTGTTATAGAGCAAGGTATGAAAAGTTGTGGTTGATCTCGTGCGAGATGGCTTTCGGAACGACAATGTTTCCGCAACGCCCGGATAGAGGTTAGTGGCGATGAGGCTTCATGAATCCGCTTCATGAAGCTGGAGTCTAAATACCGCTCATGGAGTGAAGCTGGATTCTTCCCAAAACAAGTGAATCTAGGCCTCAATTAATGTATATATAGGGGATGCTAGGAAGAGCTTGGGTATCATAGAGGGAGATGTGAGAAGTTAGGGTCAATCTTATGCCCAATGGCTTTCGGAACGACAATGTCTTCGCAACGCCCGGATAGAGGTTAAATTTTACAGTATCTCCACTTCCGCCTCCAGGCGAACATTACATGGTTCGATCTGATCGATGTAGATATTTCAGGCTATTGTTGAGAACCTCCTCTGATGATTGAGGGCACTTCGCCCATGCAATACTTTGGGTTGATGTACAAGTTGGAGCAGTCGGTCTGATGACCCGATTCTCCCAATGAAATAAGCTGAATCAAATTAGTGAAGGGTGGACTTCGAAGAGTGACCAATATCCCCTATACCGACGTTACCACTAGCTAATCAGTATCCTCGTCCAGAATTGACCGCTCCCATTGTTTTAAGATGCGTTCAGATTCCTTACACCCATATCGCCTCGCCAAATCTAACGGTGTCTGATTGTTTTTGTTCAAAAGACCTGGATTCGCTCCTGATTCAATTAGAGTTTTCACTAACTTTGGTGCACCATTACCGGATGCAAAATGTAATGCTGTATTTCCATTCGTATCTTGAGTATCCACGTGAATCGACCTTCTCAGAAGCATCTCGACCATATTCTTATGGTGTTCTTCATAATCGAGATGACAATAGCATGCTATCATAAGAGCCGTTTGTCCGTTTTTCCTGGTGGTGTTCACATCCACACCGAGCTTGTCGATGAGGTACCTAACAATTTTTTTGTACCCTGCTTCGGCTGCACATACGAGGAACTCCGATCCGTTGGACTTCTTAAGGTCTAGGTGGTATATCATCTTTTCCATGATCCAGGCTTCCGATATTTGAGTTCGAGTCGAAGCTGAAGCTAATGCGATGGGAGTTCTGTGGCTATCGTCTTCTTCGTCCAGTCTCTTATTTATGTCGAGAAGGAATTCGGCTACGTCTCGCCTGCCATAATAGAATGCCAAGTGGAGGGCGGGTGATCCCTTCAAAGAAGTTTCGGTCGATGCACCAAGATCACGTAAGCATCTCACAATTTCTTTATGCCCCTCCATGATAGCGTAGTGTATAGCTGAGAACTCTATCATGTCTCTTCTCTCAATATCAGCATGGGCTGAAACGAGTGACACAACAGTTTTTCTTAGGCCATACCTCGCGGCCAAATGTAACGGTGTCGTGCCGCCGTATTCCGTGGAAAAATTGGCTGACTGCCCTTTCTTCACCAACGCGTTAGTCAATTCAAGGACGTGTCGTTCGTCGCTCTCTTTGCCCGCTTTCTCAATCAAATCGAAAATTCCTTGTTGTATTTTCGGATCAGGAGCTGGACGCGGCCAGTTTACTTTGAAAAAGTCCATTTTGAGGATTGGTGTAAGATAGGATGTCAAGATGTGAGGTTCCAAGCAGGCTTGCCGGTTCATACCTTTTATTCTTATACTCAGTTGCACTATCTTCGTATGATCTGTCAAATCGTATTCTAGATACTTACGTGATTTAACAAATGAGAAAGCGATGACAGGTCTGACGAAGTCGAAACAAGAATCTGACACGTCACAATGCCATTGCGAGTGACTTGGGTGCTCCGAACTGTGGTATGTCGTTGTTGCGTACGATATAACTCACAGTCAGCGAAAGACCACAGAGTTTAATGCACCGTTGTGACCATGTAGTGTCTTCAAATAGAAGCCACTGGCAGTGTCCAATATCCAGATTGTATGGTCTTAGGACGCTGACGGAAGTCGGGCCAGATCGTGCGAGAAGACCGCAGACCGGATCACATCAACGTGACCCTCGAATGTCTTTTGGCACCGACCGCTGCTACTGTCCTAGATCATGACTGTGCCATCGTCGGATGTCGATGCGAGCATGATTGAATCGCGCGAGAAGTCTACTGAGTTGACTACACCGTTGTGAATGTGCAACGTCTTCAGGAGGTCAGATAGCAGTCGAATGCTATCGTCGATGCCAGATCGGCGTTGCTACTCCCGTGCTTGAGGGACGACTTGAAGGTGGCTCATGCTCAAAAGTCTCGGTAGTCATGGCTTATGGCAACACCGTACGAAGGCCACAAGAGGAGTGATTGATCTGCACAACATGGCAATACATGGACAACTTATTATCGACATTAGGCTCGAATTCCTAAGGTTACCTGGTAACGCCTTGAAGTCCACCATCATACGCCAGCGATCATATATCAATCCAAATATCAGCGTTGCTTTCCGAACAACGATCGTGGTGATACACGTCTGCCGTCGTCAACGGCATGTGCTGACCGAACGAGTCTTTTTTCAAGAGCTGGGAATCCCATTCTCGCAATAATGTTTGCCATGCTTCTCTGCTTGGGCTGGCATTGTGGCGGCATGCTGGCATGTTGTAAAGACGGGCTAGGTGTTTTCGTCGGGCCGAGTCGTCAAACGCTCGCTTCAGTAATTGCCCGGCATCTCTCGGCACAATCTCGTCATTCTCCGCCACAAAGATAGCCATGTTCCCAGTGATGCGGCCGCCGTATCTCTCCAAGAATCGAACACTATTGAACCCGGTAGTCTTGTATTCCGGAGAGAATGTCAATTCCAGGTCGCGAGAGTAGGCGTGGCGGGCGGCGAACGGTATCAAAGGCTTCAGTGAGCTGCCCCAGAGCGAGAAGTTGATGCTCTTCAGGTCTCGTGGTAAGCTATGAGCACAACGGAGGCAGTCTGGAGGCTGGAAGCTATGTTATCGTATCTTTACCACTGGCGCTCTGCCTGAGCAAGGCGCTAACTTAGAAAAACAGTCAAATGATCCATCAAAGGACGATAGGCAGGCGGCGCATGCAAAAAAATCACATCGAAAGACTAGAAACAGGCAAGACAACCCCGACTAACTCTCTATTACCGGCCATGGAAAGTCGTGCGCCAGTCCCGCTTTACAACTCCGCCCAAAATAGACAGTGGTATTCACCACATTTGTGCCACTGGTGCTCTGTTCGGACATGGTGCTGAGTAGTTCACCACCATACGATGAGCCTCGACATTAACTTCATGATTTAGGGCTCAGCGGCTCAGGCCGGCTGCATTTATTCTCAGCTCGGGCCCGGCCATGTAGTGTTTCACATGTTGCGACGACAAAGGCGTACGGGGCGAGGGGTGGACCTCGGCCCGTGGCGCGAGCGCGCCGCTGTCCAGCTGTTCTCGTCAGTAGTGTGTGCTGTTTATAATGTCGACCGTTTGTTAGCTTCTGATGATATCATCGCCACAGTGCTGCGCTGCAGCTCCAAGTCAGTCCACTTTGCACCCCTGCAACCCCAATCTACATTGCATGTGTCGCGGCAAAAATAGGCAGTCCTGTAGGTTGGATGCTAGAGGACGTCATAGGCAGTGTTCTATAGCATCCGCAGCTATTTGTGAGATATCAACCCACTTTTGCCAGAAAGTGCATGGAAATTCATCGCTATTTCATGCCATTTCCGCCCGCCAAGATTGCTCTTCACCGCAGACGATAAGGTTATAGAACTCATGCTAGACAGCGGTGACCCTACAGAGGATGCTGGCAAGAGCGTGTGTATTATAGAGGGGAGTGTGAGAAGTTATGGTTGATCTCGTGCTAAATAGCTTTCGGAACGACAATGTTTTCGCAACGCCCGGATAGAGGTTAGCCTTTTGGTGATCAGGCTCAGAGCTATGAAGTATAGAGCTAATGTGATATCAGATAAGGACATAGAAGTCACGCAGTAATGCCTACGCGTATCGCTCTTGTGTAATGCGGTGTGTCACAAGGTACATAATTTCCCTGCTACCAGCTCAATTCTGAGCATTGGCCAAGAACCTCAAGTGATTAGCAATGGTTGCCAACCGACCACACTGCCGACAAACTCGGATTACTAAGACTCACATTCATAACAAATCGTGCTTGATTCACTCATCAGACGATGAGTGGATGACTCGAGACCCTGACTGTATGGACTGCAGAATAGTGACACTTTTTGATCCATTTGCGGATGGATACAGTCATGTGCTTCAATCAGTCTGCTAGACAGCCATGATGAGTAGGCTGTCTGCATTACTTCGAAGAAACGATCTCAGACCTCACACATATTGTCCATAGCTCATCGTACTCATTCATTACGGCTGCGGTGCTCTGACAACGATATGAGCACATATAAGTACAGTCATTGCTCCTACCACCTACCAGGAAGCCCAGGTAGAATCCAGTCGGGAGTATCCTCGCGTCGAATATGCCCAGGCAAGAAAGGTGGACCTCTTATGATTCTTATGACGAGAAAAATCAGCCTATCCGGCCTGAGCAAGACCGATCTAATGGCACTGTCATTGAAGATCCAGAAAATTCGCCTGCTACGGCATTTGACAATCATCTTATAACCCCAGAGACAGGCTCCAAAAAGGCGCAAGATCTCGCTGATAACGACTCGAATAATGGAAAGAACATCTACGACCGACTGATCGAGCTCAAGGAAATCGTGGGAACGCAGCTTCTTTCTACAGCTAAAGAAGCATTGGAGCTCGAACATCGGGCCCTTTGGGGCGATGACGATGATGAGTCGCTGGATCTCAAGGAACGTCGTGATCTCCAGATTGAGTTGAAATGGCAAAGGATATTGGCAAGAAATTACGAGAACGACAACCTGAGATTGGTGGAAGCTAATGAATCTTTGGAAATTGACAAAGAGACCTTGACGAAGTCAAACGACTTGTTGAAAGCAGAGATAAGGAGTGCAAGAAAGATCAAGATTGAAAGGGATAAGTTGGAGGAGCGAATGGAAGTCATGAAAGCAGAAGCACAGAAACTCTTCAAATAGTCCCAAGCTACATGCAACTAGCCGGGCACATTACCCGAACTAGATTAACTCGAGTTGTTGCTTTGAGACAGCGTTGAAGCGAATTTTGAGCTCTCATACACAGTGAGAAATTGAAACAGCTTGACTCTACATTTATAGCAGAAACATGTCTTGAAGACAGAATAGCCTGACTTACCATCTTACTTGGTAGCGCAGTGGCTCAACGATTCAGAATATGTAGATTCCACAGGAAGTGACTGTCGGCCGCCTCGGACAGCTCGAGCCTTGCGACGTGAAGAAGTAGGCGTTTGCGAGACAGGCTTGTGATTGCGGCCCTGGTAGGGCATGCTGTGCCTGGTCTTCTTCTTCTCGGGGCGGCGAGTCTCCTCTTCCCCTTCTTCCTCGTCCTCCTCCCTCTCCTCACTCACCGCGATGCTGCCCTCACCAGCCTCCCCAACATCCGAGGCAGAACCTCTCGAGCGCTTGAAATAGCGCTTCGGCCGGTTCTCGATCCAGGGCGAAGGGGTGTTGGCGCCGGCGGCGTAAACAGCACCGCGGTAGTGGTACGTCTGTACCGCCTCTCTAGCTGCTTGGGCAGCTTTGGGATCGCTCTTGAGGGTATCTGTGCCAGCTATGTTTAATTTCTTGAGCGCTGCTTGTTGCGCTCGCGACAGCTGGGCGGGTGCTGCTGCTGCTGGCGGCGATGAGGCTGCGGGAGAGGCCTGGCCGCCGAGCGATCGGCGCGTCGCGACCATCGTGTTGTTGTGGTGGTGGTGTTGTCAGGGGGGGGAGGAGGAGTTGTGGGTGGTAATGATGATATGAGGGCAGAAAAGGAGATTGTTCCAGGGAGATGTTTCGACGGTATACGTAATTCCTCCTACCATTGTCTAACAATAACATGCACGGATGGAGGAAACGGCTCGCAGACCGATTGTGGCAGTCGCCCTGGCGCAGCACAGATCTGGCTCTCTTGGGTGACATGGTGATCTGCTCAATATACACGAAAACATCAGAGCACTTCATACAAATACTGCCTTGTATCATGCGGGGAAACTGCTTGAGCATCATTTTTCAGTAAAGCTAAGTTAAAGAAGAAAGTCTTGAACAATTTTGAAGCACTTGAGTCGTGCCGAATAGATACAGCATGCTCAGACGCTGTGATGAGGGACGAGTGTCGCAGTCAGCAAACGCTTTTGTATGGCTGGACAGGGACAACCCTAGGTGAGTACACAACTGGGCTAATTCAATAATCACACAGATACCAATTAAGCCTGAGTGGTGCTAGAGACTTTTCATTGCATGCGCGGTACAAGATATACCGCTTACGTCGATAACGACGTTGCCATAGACCTTCACGCCATCACAGTAACTTAGTCGTGCAAGGCGAGGTCTTGATGCGCCTCAAGGATTCTCTTCAACCCCAAAGACCCATGGTTGATCTGCAGCCGTGAATCAAATCATCGATGGATCGTACATCCTAGGCTTGCTCGATGATGCGACCGAATTCATGGACACGTGCAAGATTCATGTAACCTAATAGAATGAATTTTGGAAGATGCGAAGAGTGGCGCGATCACCCTCCTCAGGGCTTTTACAGGATGAAATCAATCTACATCGCTTGGGAGGTGCATTAGCTTTTTCCATCACGCATTTCTCTAAAACCTGGCTCACATCGAGAGGGAATGCGGCGACGTTGCGTCAATTTGCTCCACTGCGCTGATACTTTCATGCTTTCCATTTCCTATTTCTCGAAAGCATATCTCATGCCGATGGAACGAAAAAGTTGATATGCGTCATATTCACCAGGTCGCCAGTTGGTAGGCTCATGAGAGCCAAAGCGGCGATGAATGACCCAGTGCCTTATCCCGAAGGAGTCCACCACTTCAAATTTCCAAGAGTCGTCATCACTCTCTTCTCGACTAATCATGATTGCTATGCTTTTGTCGATCTGAGCAGATGTATGCTCCACTCGTTGGAATATCGATCGTTTCGACGTC
Organism: Cladosporium oxysporum; assembly: GCA_021018855.1. Classification (NCBI taxonomy): domain Eukaryota; kingdom Fungi; phylum Ascomycota; class Dothideomycetes; order Cladosporiales; family Cladosporiaceae; genus Cladosporium; species Cladosporium oxysporum. The sequence continues at coordinate 493,743 of JAIQXY010000017.1, read as the reverse complement.
AGACGACGTTGAAGTCGTTCATCCGGGAGCATGCCATCACGTTTCGACCTCTTGTCGAATTCTTCTTTCTCAAAAGCCTCGAAGCGGCGCGCCAGATCTTTGCAGAGTGCGTTGTAATTTTCATTTTTGACAAACGAAGCTGATTTTCTTGCCGAGATCGAAGTTGAACTCAATATTAAATCTAGCGAGGTTCATGCCTTAGAACGTGCAAAAGCATTGTACCACACAATCATGAGATGCTGGAGTCTCTTGGTACGTATTTCCACAGTTGATTGGCAATGCTGATATGCATCCGAATTAGTCACTTCTGCCCAAGATAGCCCAAGGTGGCGAATTCCGAAATTGCCAGCGGATAAGGTTTGCGATGCGGCAGATCATTCAGCGGCCGAACTTGGTCTTACTTGAGATCGCCTCGGACAGTATCGCAACGAAGAATATCGGATGCGGCCACGGGAAAAACGGGGTTGTGAAAATTACAGAGCCTTCTGTTACCTTCACGCTTAGACCCAGCCAGCGGGCGACTTGCCCTAATCGCCGCAACTCGACTGCGGCCGACATCTGTCACATGAAATCGAGGAAGGACTTCGTGGACGGCTTAGATGCGACTATATATGTGGTCATTTCAGCACCGTCGTACTGACAACGTCTGTACCTACCATTAGAATAACTATTACGACATGCACGACTTCCACATGGATCGCCTGAAAATCCCTGACGTTCCACCGATGGACACAACGCGGAGTCACACCACTGATCATGACTGCAAGCCTCTGAGCGAAAAGGAGCGTCAACACAAAGTGCGTTTCTTGCGAGACCAATTACTAGAATATGAGACGCCCCACGAACGATTGTGGGAGATGGTCTTTGGTCAACCATCGCTCATTGCTGCTGTCAAGATCAGCTTGGACGTCAATCTGTTCGAGTTGTGGGCAGAGGTCTGTGGAGGCACTCTCGCCAACCAACCATTGACACTCACAGAGCTCAGCTGGCTTGTGGATTGTGAGTTGGGCACGATGAGTAAGTGGCTCACAAGCATACATGATTCGTTTCTAACGATGTCAGGGCGCGTGCTGAGGCATCTTTCCTCATACGGCGTGATACGAGAAGTCAGCACCGAGACCGAGACCTACATACAGACCAAGCTGT
>JAIQXY010000017.1:456944-492497 GCA_021018855.1 Cladosporium oxysporum | reverse complement strand
CGGTCTCATGGTCAACTGTGTAGCGTGTGAGACTTTGATGCTGGTCATTACAGTACTGGACTACTTTTTGTCATCTACGCAAACGAAGCACCAACCACCCGAACATCCTCAGTACAGCGATGATCCCCAATATGGAAGCCAGACGTTGACCAAACCCGTCAGGGTCGATATCGTAGAGCTGGAGTATGTGGCGTCCACTCACCGAGCACTCTCCCGCAGAAGGATTCTCGTAAACACAACTACATCTGCTGCTGTCGTTTGTGCTTACAGCACATGAGTACACGCGACGTTCGAACTCGTTGACCATCATCCCCTGGAAAACATAAGCTTGGTAATCGATGTAGTAGAAACCATATTTCCAAAAAGGGTTTAGAGCATCTCCATGAACCATGAACCCCCCTGTACACATCCAGATGCCATTCCAGAATGCGGTAATCGCCAACGAGGCCACAAATATAGGGATTGCCGAGCTGACCAGCACAACCAAAGACTCTGCTGCCACGAGGTCGAGGAACAGCCACAGTATCCAAGCGCAATATCCTGCAAGAGATGGCCGGAAGTTGCACAGCCAGTAGGCCACTGACGAGAACAGTACTGAGAAGCTCAACAAGAATGGGAGGCCGACAAGAAAATTTGAAAAGACAAACAGCGAAGGTCCATAGAGTCCGTCTGCTCTTTCCTTCTGGAATACGGCGCTATCCTCAAGGAATGCCGGAACGGAGGCCACCGCCATGAACGACATGAACGCACCGCCGAAAAAGATGGCGTTGATGAACGATTGGGCGTTCCTGTCTGTAGGCTCCAATCGTAGCCAGACCGTACCCACCAGCAATGCAAGTCCGAGGTACATGACTGCTCTGATCGCATATGCGGTAGCGTCTCGGAAAGCTTTCAGAAAACCGCGGTGTACAAGTATGTAGAGGATGGCGATTTGGTCCGCGGTACTTGTTGTCTCCCTGCGACTTGGAAGTGCAGAAGGAGTGCTAACCTGTGCAGTGGGCCGAGTGTTATGCGAAGCAAACATGGCAGCGTAGGGCTGCGTTGCGACATGCAGCAGTTGTTCTGCTTGGTTTGCATGCAACCGCGTTTCCGGGCTCAGATGGCGAGTTATCGATGTACTCTCTGCAATGCAGCCACTGAACAGTTGTCGGCCACTCTTGTGCAACAGGAGCAAGTCATCGAATGCTTCGAAGACATCATTGGAAGGCTGGTGGATGGAGGCCAATATAATCATGCCTTGGTTCCTGGCTATGTCCTTCAACCTCAGTATCATGGCTAAAGCAGTGGACGAGTCTAATCCTGAAGTTGGCTCATCTAGCAGCAGGATTGCAGGCTGCGTGACCAGCTGAGTGGCAATTCCCAACCGTTTCTGTTGGCCACTGGATAGTTTCGCATCGCCGCCCCATGCCGACCCAATCCTCTTGTTCGAAGTCTCCGTTGCCAAACCAAGGTCGTGGAGAAGCCTCGAAATCAGAGCACGACGCTGGGCGCTTCCTTTGACCGATGGCATCGCTAGGCGATGCGCGAATTCGAGGGTTTCTTTGACCGAAAGTGATCCAATGAGAGGAATGTCTTGCTCGAGATATGCTGAAAGTCTTCGTAGGCGCTGTCGTTCGCGGGAATTCCGTATCGTGTTGAAGCCATCAAGTCGGATCTCACCTGCGCTGGGAGCGATCCTCTGGCCAAGGACATTGAGCAGAGTCGATTTACCTGCACCACTTCGTTGAGGTCAGCCGGATTCAACACCACACGATACGCAACAGCCGCGTGAACACATGCACACTGTGACTGTGACTTGTACTTACGAGGGACCCAATATGGCAAACAATCTACCTGCTTGCGCAGTACCTGACAACCCACTCAAAACTCCGCTTCCTCGTTCCTCTGGTTTACGCCTTATGGAGATGTCATGCCAGGAGAACTCGGTAGGCTGCCAATGTATGGGTTCGGCACTGATGTTGTTGAGCTCGAGCTCTTCAATTTCTCTAACATCAACGACTGCAGCCATCTGGATCTTCTCTGAGGTTTGGAGGACGATGCGGTCGCGGGATTGCGTTACATACGAACGAGTTTTGTTGTCTCAAGAGGACCGAAGCAGCTCTTCCGGTTGGATAAAGCGATTTGTCAAGCCTGATGCTTGGCGTTATCCACCGTCCACGCCCTTAATGCAAGCTTCGCTCCCATGCTGCGGCCGATGCAGACTCACTGGGTTACCGCGACCTACCTGTATGGAATCGCGAAGATGCCTAGTATACTTTCGATTTCCTGGAGCGTGCTTATCCAGTAGCGTGCAGATCGTACGTAAGGAGAGCATAGCATCTTGCCGCTCGGTGAAACTGCCAGTCACAGCGTTTCCCATGTATGTGGACGTGCTTACGAGCAACTATCACGAACGTTCTGTAGCTCGAATTCGAATACCCACTCTGTTCTGGATCTATTATCTACTACAACAGACACACTTGGCACTTTACATGATCGAGCGACAAACTGATATCGAGGGTTGATTCGTCCCAAGACTCTGGCGTAGATCACCGAAGACGGACTGGATGGGCTTTGCCATCTCGCAAATGTATCGACATGTTACTCACGCTCATGCAGATTTCGATATGGATTTCTTTAGGATGACCGTGTTTGTGCGAGGACCATGTTTTCCTCCGTTCTGCTCAGATGGCCATGATAAGCGTTGGCCGTGCCATTTCAGCATTACAATGTCGCTCATAGTGGTAGCATCCTGTCACATCGTGATAGCATTTCTGGACTGACATTTGGGTGAAACGCTTTCCAGAAATGTTTGGAAGTGTTAATGAATGTGTGAAACTCAATTCTCTGTCAGCTGTCCACGACATATCAGTTCAAGAGAGTTGAATGAGGTTCCATTGCGTAAGGTGATGTGTGATTTTATGTACAATGTCCTGTAGCGAACCTGGTGCCATGGTCTTCCATGTCGTCAAGTCTTGAATCAAGATGGCGTAGCGCCGATAGTGTGAACCTATCAAACTCTCAACACCAGTGTCGATGTAAATATCGTAGTGTGTCTCTTCAGAATGCTTGACATTGTACCTTGTATCAAATCTCCATCTGCAATGCGATTCCATTGTCCCAGCTGCGATCTGCGCCAGACACCGATCGAGGGACGAATGCGTGGAGTGCTTGCGACTAATCACGGGGATAGAGCTGACACCGACATCGAACACGCTCGCACGGCGTCTATTTCTGTGGCTTGAGATCGAATTCGTCTTCTGCTTCGACTAATGTGGTACCTTGAAAAGATCAGCCAAGGTCTTGTTTTTCGTGTCGCAGTGTATTACATGAGCTACAAGACGAGCTATCCCAGCAGTCGAGGTTCACTTGACTAGTTTTCGGTACCGTTGAGGCCTCGGGCGAGGCTTGTGGTGCGGATGACTGTCGAAAAAGGCCGTTTATGACTGCACCCAAAGAGCCGACCACCGACCAAAAGTATGACAGATCAAGACGTGCCATAGATTCTTGAAGCTTTGAGTATGTAAAGCGGTTGCAGTAATATCAAAAAATGCTGCCGTGCCCAGTGCAAATTCGCTGGGTGTCAGATCCACCACGGTGGCTGAGCTGGAAGAGCGTGGTGCTTCCATCTATAGCTCGCCATGACATACATTCGGCATGATGTTGAGCATATATAGAACACGCGCATTGATCACGCAATCATCTAGCTCGTACCGTGACATCACAGGGGAGACATGAATATTAATAGATTCTGGTGAATGAACAAAATCCACTGGTCTGGACCACTGCCAGATTTAGAGACGCAGAGAGCAGCACAATGACTCGTGGGCCCACCAAGAACGTGATCGTGTCGGATCAAGCTACATTGAAGCTGACAACATATCGAGAACTTGTACAAGCACTCTCATATGAAGACTGGCTTACAACACCTCTGCGTAGAGTGAAGTCAGAAGCACTTCGGGATTGCAGTATGGATATAGAAGCTTGCATGAACAGTATGTTCAAATATATGTTGGAAAGCTGACTGAGGTTCACGATTTCGAGCACTCTTTGCAAGCGCGGGGCAATTCTGATACAAGACACTAGGCCCATGAAAAGATAATCTCAAGAGTGCTCTTTCCCAAATTCCTGGTTACCATCACGTGTGCTCTCTATGTCTTGTTGCTAAAGCTGTAAGCAGTTCGTCACTATTTTCTAAAGATATGTCATGGGGCGAAGTATGTTTCAGCTTAATATAGGTCGATTCCGTAACTGGACTTAGGATTCTGGGATTAGCTACAACTTACGTTTCTGCCGCAATGCTGATCCATCTGCGACGACAGGCCGTAGTAGATAAGAACATGTCGTTCAAGATGATTTCCATACAACCCGTCAGCAATCTGTATCATGACGAGACGTAACGAAGTGACGAAGACCACAGCCCCCAAAAAGGACCGACGGGAGCAGAACCGAATCAACCAGCAGAGCTTTCGTGAAAGGAAACGTAAGGAGTTTGAAGACTTGCGTGCTCAGCTTGACTCAATCAAGGCTTCGCAGCAAAAGGAATCAGATAACAAGCCGACTGGCACAAACTTCGGCCCAGAACGACCAGAGCAATATACCCAACCTCAAGCACCGTTGGATGTAGCCCAGTTCGGTACTGCGGTCATGACTGGACCCGATCGCAAAGGCTTGGAGTTGCATGAGCTTCCAGATGATGGAACTCTGGACCCCTCCCTTGTCGCGCTATCATCGTCGGCGGATTTTGGGTTGCCTGCAGCCCCGTACCAGCCCGACATCTCGGAGATCAATGAGTGTGGCATACCATTCCCGGAGCCGCTGCCGACATTCGCTGATCACGGGTATAATCATGTTCCGCAGTACGATTCTGGTAGTACTGGACAGCATCAGATATCATCGATCGGACCAGCGTGCGACGGCATGCCATCGGTCACTCACAACATGCCGATGAACACACTCTATGACCAGAACACGTCTCCGCCTGCCGATGCGCTGGCGAGTATCACAACAGACTATATGAACGCACAGTTACTTGCTTTCAAGTCTGCAGAATGGTACGCCAGAGCTGCCGAGGTCGGAATCAAGATCGCAACAACGCGCCAGAATGCCTGGCTAGACAAGTCGGCCCTTTGGCCGCAATGGTCGCTGGGGGATGCAGGCCGAAGCTCATTGCTTTCCGGCACCGAAAGAGCGATCGGACCGGATTATACGTGTACTGACACTTCCGCTCATGCGACTCGACCTCCACCAATGGATTTTTCCAACTCATGTCATCCGATACTACGTCAAGATTGGCAGCAAATGCCCGCAGATATGCGAGATATTGTGGCATGATGCAAGTATGACAGCCACGAGCCACAATTTTTGTTGTCACGACAAGTAGTGAAGGAGAAGCATCAACTAGATGGATTAAGAGACAAGATCGAGTCCTGTGATCTCAGCACAACCCTTCTCCAACCATGGTGAGAGCATCACTCACGAATGGGTCTGCCGAGTCGTCTCAGCAGGAACTGGATCATTTTCGCAACCGTGAAGGCATGTGCTGGCCTGCTCACAGCGAAGAATGCGCAGAATGAATCCACAACCAATTCATTTCTTGCCAAATTCGGTTTGATCATATCCGGCGCAATGCAGTTGATATCGCTGTCGTAGACTCAGTTTTCTGACCATGTACTGCACCAACTCTCTGATCGCGTAACGCACTGGTTGCATCAAATCGTGCTCAGTAGCGCAGTAGGTTGATGCTCGGGATATCTTCGCAGACAATAGACCGTAGACCGTATCAACAGCAACGTTGGAGCGACTGGCTCGCTGGAATTCATGGACTTGAGCAACACTCTGAGCACATGCGTACCATCTCTAATCATTATGTAACCGTCAGTGAAAAATCTTGCTTTTCCATTGCCACGTGTTGATGACATAGTGCATCCACCTCCACTCTCACGTCAACGACGCAAGTAGCTTCCCAATCCATTAGAAATTGCTTGAGTAAGTTCTGCTCATCGAAAATGTTTACTCCGGTTGCTAGTGAGACGACAAATGGACTAGCGATTTAGGCCATCCCACAGCGCCGACGTTCCGTTTGATGGCGGCAGTCTCGCCTTTCGGGGTGTAAGTGGGAGCCTAGCCGTATATACGATCCGCATCTTACACCTGTAGTATCAACATTGCGGCCTGGTCGACGCATTCAAAGCAGTAGTTGGCGACTGTTATGGTTGATTTGGAGGACAGAACACGTAACGAAGAAAGAGATTCAAGTGGTCATGCTAACCTGCACTGGCGGCAGGGAGTTGTGATGCATGCCAGTGCACGTCCCACGACAATGGGTGGAGAGAGCGGCTGTGGCACACGGATCGCACACCGCGTGAGTCAGCCCTCAACTCATTCACAAGTGAACTCGAAGGACTCTATTGCGACTACTGTACTGTACTATACCGTACAAATTGAATGTCGATTTTCAGCCACGCTGTGATCGTATCCCGCTCGCTCCATACCCTCCATATCGTCACCCCTAGTCGAACCATGCGCATAACGAGTCTTGGTTGATCGACAAGGCCAACTGTCACTGTGCAGTGGCGCGACCGCCGACGCATTGTCGCATACACCAAGTGCGACTTCCCTTGTCGCGAGACACGTCTGCGCAAACGATGACGAAGGCTCATTTGCCTATTTTTGGGACTTCGCTTGTAGAGTTTCGTGCAATAGCAGAAAGTGCGGCTGCACTCCATGACGACTAAAGTCGGCCGCCATGGAGGATTCACAAGTCTCATCGGGCTCTGCGGCGCCCTTGAATCGGTCACTGCAAGTATTGAGTAGGCAAGATTCCAGTAGAGTCTTGCTCGCAATCCGATGTCGTAACCAGTCATCGACGTGATGCATGTTTTCTTAGTCAGCACCGCAACAGCATGAGTAAGTAGCAGGCATACGATACAATTGCATTGGGTCCGGTTATATCTGGCCATATGGCCACACCTCCTCTGTGAGAATGGTTCGTCACAGCAAGCTTTGAGCTGTCCTTGAAGTAAGTCCTGTCAGTTGTCGTACATACCACGCTGCCTATATAGCGTACGTTGTACTAACTACATCCAGCCTTATAAAAGCCAACAGAACCTTGTATCATACTATGCAAAATTGCGCGGAGAAGACCAAAAACTACAACGCGCTTCTCGATTTCCAACGGAAGTTGGAAAAGCTGGAACAAGATCAAGACAGGTTGCGGGTGACAGGACGGGCAGACATTCCCGACAAGAGAATGGAGATTGCACATCTGCTTAATGAAAATATCACGACGAATGACCCTGGGAGAGATAATCATGGCGAGTAGGTGACCCATCTGTTGGTTGCCTGGATCTTGCCATATTCATGACTAACCTTTGAAGAAATGTTGCAACATCGAAAGGATTTTCCAAGCAGGAATCACCGAGGGGGCCGTAGGATCTGTTAGATAAGAACTATCATCATTTATCACCACAGAAGACACGAACAGTGGACAGCGATCGACGTGACGGGAGCAAGATTGGCCCATTGATTGCGGTGTCGATGGCGATGGTTGAACTCTTAGCGCTTTGTGGTTGATTCCACTTTCAATCAATCACTTCGGATGTACTTTAAATGCAATAGTCTCGTCTGATTGTCCTGCTACCTCGCTGACGTACTCCAATGATTGCCAGTCGATGCCTCATATATCTCCATCCGATTCCCTCGTTATGGTACCCTTGGGCAGAAGTCTTGCTCAGCCATGTGACCAGGCTCTGACGATTGACATGATAATAGACATCGTCGACATCCAAGCAACTATGAGTAGAATTTTCAAAGTGGTCTCCAGTGGCCTTCGGAGACCCAGAAAACCAACATGTTCACACACTTCTTGCGGTCTCGAATGCTCAACGTCGGGAGGGGTCGCAGGATATTTGAACTCTGTCAGTGACCGACTGGGGAGGCTTTGGCTGTTGGAGAGTGCAGAGCGGATTCTCCTCCTAAGGTACTAGATGCTTTGTTAGCATCGCCACGATTGCCCATGGTAAGGAAGATACCTTTTGTATCATCGCATCGAAGAACGAGACCCTCTTCTGTGCAATGATCAGCAATGCTGTGCATGCTTTCAGTGAGACGAATGTCGAACGATGCACGATGTTCGGCCTCGGTACTTCTAGAGCATGACATGTCGACACGGGATTCATCGCCCAAATCCCGGCTTGAAGGAAACCCGGGGAGAGGTTAACCGGCGCTCGGTTGGCGAAGGCATCAAGAAACGTGTGGGTGATTTTTTGCGATGCCTCACACTGCACTTTCTTCCTCTGATCGAGCATATCCATTGTTTCCTTTGCGATGGCGGCCGAGGCAAAGTGCTCGTTAGGGACCCCAAGCAGATGCGCAAGGTACCGCCAAAATGCCACAGAATCTTTAATCTCGTCCACGCGAGGATGTATCCAAAGACGTGGAAATTGTGCCCAGATCGGTTTGCAGCAGAAGAAAGTCATGGTTAGGACCATGTCGTGCGCATTGATCGGAACGCCGTGGCGAGCAAAGTCATAATAGCCCGGTCGCGATCGTGCTGCTTCAACAATGCGACGACGGACTCGGGCGTGAAGGAGGCGGATCTCGATCGTAGAGGCATGCCCCTTTCCTCCAGGCTGGATAGAAGGAAGCGATTCTGTGACGTCCATCAACCATTGTAAGGTTCGTGCGATCCGTTGATGGATGTGGTTCCTTGACAGTCCTCCAGCGCGGACGAGAATTTCTGCTGGCCCTATAGCAGCTGCGATCTCCCCAGCGAAGCCTTGGAAGGCGAAGCCTAAAGCTATCGGCAGGATGTAACGATTGAAGACGATCTGACCGCGCCGCACCTTGTCCCAGTCAACCCACGGTGGTATAGTTGTCACTTGGTCCCAGAATTCTTCCAAGGCGGGGTCCGACTCTTTTTGCTCAGCGAGGCAGCGGTAAAGGCCATTGCTGGCAGAATTGGACTCGAGCAACTGCTCAAAGGCTTCCGAAGCTAGGTTGTCGTAGCTGGAACGCAAGGAATCAAAGTAATGCTGTTGTGGCGGCGTCCCACTGTTTTTAACGATGGAATATGACATAGGGGCTTGGTGGAGATCAATGGTGTGAGACAAAGTGCAGCATTCTTCACTCGTGGAAAGATCCTCGCAACACTGCGGACTATATCACATATCGAACGTATCACAACAGGTGTACAATAAATGGATTCAGGGCAAAGATGGCATCCTACGAACATTGTTTGTGTGGCTTTGATCGAATACTGCCAAAGCCTTCGGCCGCGTGTCTACGAAACTCCGCGAGCATCTTTTCGTATCAATGGGGGGGGGGGGGGGGGGGGGGGGTCGAGACTGTCTGCTTGTCGGCTCGTATTCAGCAGCATCTATACGAGCCGACTCATCGGTTACAACTATCTGCTTACTCGTTGGAACGCAACGTACAAAAATAGAATGATGATTTGGAATTGTTCATTGCCGGCTAGAGATGATCACAGTGGACACTTGTAGTTCGCTTGCAACAAGCTTGGCGGCTTGACGGCAAGCACATGCCGATGACTGGTCTTTGGTCGGAGGCTTGAACACTGCGTGAGCCTCGTCTTAGGACTTGTCATTTTCCTGATCCGCTGACTGATGCGCTGTGGGTTCAATGCCACTAAGCATAAAATTTCATGGACAGACTGGTAGTTCTACAGTATAGCGTCATGCGTTGGACTAGTCACATTATACAAATGTCTCAATTACTGTACAGTATCTGCATCGACTTACGTACGCCTAGTCCCTTCACGACACAAGCAGGCCTGAATGAGATTCCAACATAGACGCGATTTTAATGACATCACCGTGTTCAGCTCGCGGTGGACATGATGACGATGGAGGACTCACAGCTCTGGGCTCAATTGACGGGCCAATGGAAAGCTTGAACGGTAAAAACATCTTCTATCCTAGACACCTTTCGTATCAATCGACCGACCGGGCTCGCCGCGAAAGCACCATTGATCCTCTTGGCTCAAGCATCCTCGAGAATAAAGTCTGCGATCCTCTCCGCGAGCATGTAGACGGTGGCTTGTGGTTGTCCTGGAGGAAGGAAGGGGACGCCAGAGAGATCGACGACCCTCAGGTTTTGCAATCCGAATACCCTGGCTCTGCTATCAATCACAGCGGTTCCATCCTGCCGCACTCCCATCTTGCAGGTCCCTGCCGCGTGATAGAATGTTGAAAGCTGCTTTCGAATCAGTTCCAAGATTTCCGAGTCCTTCAGGTCAAAGTTGACATGCACCGAGCTACTTTTGTTGTCTGTGCTGGTTTGCAGCACAGATCTTATCGCTCTCGTGCCGATAAATTGCTGCATTCTCCTCACCGCACCAATCGCGACTTCGCGGTCAGTGGGGTGTGTTAGCCACCCAGCATCGATCACTGGCGCGTCTGCCATGTCTTTACTTCGAATGCTGACACTACCGCGGGAGAGAGGAGCAATCAACCCAGCGACGAAAGTAGCAACGGCATCGCCTGGTACATTTTGGCCGGGCCAAGTGGTCAAAGGCCAGTACTGTACTTCTGGCCAATCGGCTGAAAACGTAGCGAGATCTCGTGCAGCTTTAGGGGACAGGCCGTAAGCTTCGTGATGCGCTATCTTTTCAAAGTTTACAGCGTCTGCTCCGGAAGAGGTCAGGAAACCAGTCCGATGATCATTGTACTGATTTATGGCTGCCAGCATGCGTGGCGGGTTTTTGATTATTTTGGCGGCGGTGTCGATGCTGACGGAAAACGAAAGTCCGAATCCAGGGTTATCCTGCAGATTTTCGCCAACCCCAGGAAGGGCATGTATAAGTGGAATGTCATTCGCAGACAACAAGCGCTTCTCACCGACGCCAGAGACCATCAACAGCTGAGGCGTCTGGAACGCCCCGCAAGAAAGTATCACTTCCCGTCTAACGTTTATCTTATACAGCAACGTGCCCGTCTCTACCTGCACCGAACGTGCAGCCTTGCCGTCAAAGATGATGCGCTTGGCAAAGGTATGAGCGTGTATGGCAAGACGGCCGCCGAAGTCACCCTTGAGATACTCCGTCGATGTGCTTCGCTCTTGTCGTTCGCCGTGTAGCGAGGAAGGCATCCAGCCATGTCCTATGAGATGTCCACTCTGGAAGCCCCGCTCTTGAGTGTTGCTTCCGGCTTCTTCGAAAGCTGCAAGACCCCAAGAACTTATCGGGGAAGGATAGTTCGAATACCTGTGCTCGGATCAGCCCTCGCACATATGGAAGAAGGCCTGTGACGTAGAAGGAAAACTTACCCAACGTTGACCGGTCCATTTGCGAATGCTTCCACATCATATAGAGGCGTAGAGTTGCCACCACGATGTCTCATGTCGGGCTCATGGAGGCTCGAGCTACGTTGATAGTAACTTGTCAAATTCTCCCAGCTCCATGCGTCATCGGAGACCGCTGCAGCCCATTGATCCATGGATCCTTTCGAAGGACGTTGGTACACCAGGTAGTTGCGTGCACTGCTCCCTCCCAACCCCTTTCCACGCGCGTAAAGAACAGATCGATTGGCCGTTTCTGTCGAAGGTAAAGTGTGGAATCCCCAATCGGAAAGAGGATTGAAGGGACCCAGGGGTCCTCCAAAACCATGGTAGTCGTACCCAGGCACTATGCTGTGGTTGCCGCTCTCTTGGTCAAATATCGATCCTGCTTCGATGACTCCCACAGTGAAGTTTCCCTCTTGTGCCAGGCGACTAGCCACAGTGAGTCCGGCAGTGCCGCCACCCACGACAACATAGTCGTAAGTCGTCTCGCCTGGTGCTCGATAGAGGGATCCTTGGGGTGCGGAGGCTGGTGTCCTCTCGGCGAAGATAAGTAAGCACGTAAGCGCTTTGAGTACACGACCGGCCATGTCGAGGTAATGCTCCCTTGATAATGAATACGTCGTGCAAAGTCATTGTCAATGTCCGAAATCTTATCTATTAATCACACTTGCGGTGTGAATCTGTCGAGATCGCATACAGTGTGTCGTGCGGCCGAGTGCCTACTGCGGATGTGCATCCACATGCTTGCGAGCCGGCGGTCACAGTGCGACTCGCGCCCAGGTGCAGAACATGTAGCCGATCGTTGCAGGCGCCCGAGAAACTGCGTTGCAAAGATTCCGAATCCATCCATTACCCTTGGGAGAAGCTTGGTTTGGAGTGAAATCGAAGCCGTGCGTTCCGCATACGCCTGACTCGGGACATGCAGACGGTCGGCGCTAGCGAAGCGAAGCGGCCGCACATAGGAAACTTCATCAGTGTGGGATACCAGTCGCTAACCCAATGGAGGTGGCGCAATCTTAAAAGCGGCGCGATTTATGGTGATTTGTCGGCGCGAATTTCATACCCCTGCAAAGTCTATTGCTTCCAATGTGAAATCCAGATGGCAGAGTACAGCACTACAGTACGGTACAACCCTACGTCGCCTCAGATCCCGACCATCGAGATGGATGGCGAGCCGATGGATAAATGATCGTCTCCAAAGGCTCACAAATGATAGCGCTTCTTCAGCCAGTAATGGTAAAGGTCGAGCATACAAGCGGAAGGTACGACAGAGCTCATTCGAGCTCATCAACCTCTTCGTTTCTCGTCTAGTCCGCAGAAGTATACCCTGCTATTGGAAAACCGCATTGTCTATAATAAAGACCCTGAGCCCACCACGAATATTCCGTACAAATATCGACCACCTCGTCCTTCCGATACACTGGCTGCTCAACTGCCCATTCCCATCGACAACACTTGTCAGTCTATCATTCTATGATCACACCCATTTGCGATACATCTCTCTTGTACCAAAGAAGCACACAACCTGCCAGCCTGTAAGATGACGGCAGACATCGTCAGCTCAGATAAGCCCATACATATCGCAGAGAACAAGAAACGAAAGGGTACGTGGAAGTGTAAAAAAATGCACTATCCCAATTGCAGCATCACTGATCTGTACCCAGCCGAGACTGAGATCCACGGAGACACGCAGCGTTTGCGGCGTGATACGAACTCCTCAAGTGCTTCGTCAATCGAAATCGTTGCAGAAGTGCGACAACCAGACATCGCGGAAATGGTCTCTCCTCCAAAAGCTTACCATTCACATTACGTGCAGACCACGACTAGTCCGAAAGACGTGCTGAAAATAGCGATCTGGCACCTCCTTCCTTCCAACTACCCCGGTCTCTCTGCAACAGAGCTGCACGATCGTCTCAGACGTCAAGAACATGAACTACTTAAACACCAATGTAGCCTCAAGGGCTTCCAGAGCGCTATCTATACCGCTTTGAATGAGATGATGTCGGTGTACGTTGACAAGCGTCGGCTGGAGGGTGCTCGGAACCGCCACGAGTACATTGCGCTGCAGCGCAGACAAGGGCCCAGGACACAAGTCAAAAAGCGGGTCGACGTCGCCCGATCACCTGATCCAGCAGAGAATATTGTGCTCGGTTCCCAAAGCTCGACCATCTTGGACGCACGAGATCCCAAATGTTCTCCGACTCGTAAGACAGCGGTCGCCCAGACACCGTCAGGCCATGCCGCAGCTCCGCAGTCACCTTCGCGGGTCGCGAACGCGCAGACCCGGCTCTCTACTGGATCATATCAGCTTCACAGAAATCCGGGCGCTGATAGGTCTCAAGCCACAGCTGAGCAATCTCACCCAATAGATCTGACAGAAGGAACAAGAGATGATGTGGTGCAAATACAACATGGAGACTCAGCTGTCATGAAACGCGACAAGCAAGATAAAATTTCGATGGTTTCGACTGCACCTCCCAAAAACAGCCACGGTCCTCTCGAGATCAAGGATGGTGTGCAAGACCATACCGCCTCGGATGACTGTCTGGCAGAGACACCGAGTACTGCTTTGGTCTTACGAAAACCGACAGGGCTCCTCCCCACCAATGAAACATCTCAAGATCCAAAGACACCAGCAACCGCTCAAATGGTTCAGAACCAGGACCAACAGGCAGGGGCCGCTTTCGGAAAAGTGCGGCAGACCTCGGATCAAAATCCTCTGGTTGACGAATCCTCCCGGTTCACACAATCACTATCTTGGCATGGCAACAAGACCCCAGAGGATCGAGAAGCTCGAAGTCACATGCAGGGCAAATTGTCGACAAGAGCGATTGCGTCGCCTCAATACGACGGCAGTCCGATGCAGCAAGACAAAAATGGCAACGACGATAAACCGGTTGGTCGAGTCAACGACGCAGATTCAGATCATCATGAGCAGATTGAGCATGTCAACAGTGCCAAGGATGCAGCACTGATAGCGCTGGGAAAGAAGGTGGAGCAAGCTCATATCCTCAAAACCCGATGCGAGAAGTACAAGCGACAAACAATGGACTTGCAGACACAGTCACCGGCAAAGCAGACTGCATTGACAGAGTCCATCAGTCGTGCTAACGAGGACATCAAACGTTTCAACGAGCTCAACTTGCGTCATCAGAAGCTGCAAGCGCAAGTATCTGACTCTGAAGCCGAGCTTGCGAAGGCACGACACCAGACTACCCTGAGCCAAGATGAAGCAAGGCGAAAGGAGACTGAATGCAACAATCACGCAGCTTTATTGGCCAAACTTGCAGATGACCATAACTCGGCGAGCAGGGATTATGAGAATGAAGTAAGATCTCTGGGTTTAGGATGAAACGATGCCTGCCTCGAGCCAGCTCCTATAATTCAGACTTTGGATACTCGCTAAACGAGCAGGTATCGAAGCTAGCTCTAAAATACTTTGCAGGGACACAGGGTTGTGCCGTTGTAGTGATCCAATTTCCCTCATGTACGAGTCACTGAGATCGATGGCAGGTCTGCAGACGCTACTTCAATGCACCAGACTAAGTGCTTGATGGCGAGCTGATCTCATCAGAGGGGTGACACATGGTCGACCAACCTGTGATTTTGAGGTCGTACTTGTTACTCGAATAATTTCCTCGCTCCTTTGGCATTACTGTATATAGCCACGTCATATGTCACTTGAATGCGAGAAACTCGAAGTGGATTCTTCCCATCTAATGGTCGGCCAAGATTGCTAGAAGGATAACAGAGTAGGACACGTATAACTAGTTGCGTTTCGATGCGATTCCGGCTTCTCATCAAGCGTCTCGCTATCTTTCAATAGCTCGATATAGCTCGGATATCATTTGAGAGATCTCTGTGATACTCGCTGGCTGACGAGACTGGCCAGAGCCACAGACGTGCCAGTCTAAGGTCGTGAAATTGCAGATACACGGAGTTGCTTCCGCGAGCAAGGGGTCATCGTCTATATTTTTCCATCTCACGGTATCTAATTCCAATTCAGCAATCGAGACTCGGCACCATACGGGAGCAGACACTGCGGCAGATATTACCTCTTCCGAATGCTATCAGCAACTCTTGGAGACTAAGCCATAGAGAAGTGATCTCGGGTCTGTCTAAATTCTGGTCTTCAGACCGCAAAGCACAGAGAGACGAATACTGTTCCTCAAGTAGACGGCTATCGTGCATGTCTATGCGAGCATGCTGCTGTGAAACGTGCCAGAGTAAAGCTATTGTCGCTTCACGGATCACATTTTGATTCCGAAACTCCATGGCTTCGGTACTGGTGGTCGAAATCGGTCAATGTGGTTGCCTTGCAAGTACTATGGGTCTCCGCAGGAGATATATACGCACATATGGAAGACGCCGTGATGACTGACAAATTCAAGATCGAAGCCTGAAGTACGTTCGGTCATCAAACACTTCACAATACTGTACTGGTCTGCCGTGCAAGATTCTATTATCCAGAGATCACGTGTGCGGCAAACACTATTTTTCAGTCACAACTTGAGCTTCGAGAGATCCTGTTCCATCAAAACTGCAAAAGTTGAGGATAACATTCTTCGCGACGTGTACAAGCAAAGATAGATATAGCGTCCGCTCAGTTTTAGAAAATTCAATTACAGGATACAGCCTCATTCGTGAGAAGCATATGTCTTGCATTAGACGGACCAGTAAATCTGAGCCTACAAAACACCATTATTTCAAACTCCTCGAACGTAAGCCCCGGATGATCTCATTGTGGTCAATGGCCGATCCCGAAGATAGACTGGCAGAGTTTGACCAAAATCCTGTACAACACGATTACAACCATCAACGTTGCACAAGCTCACGACGTTGCTCAGATATAGCTGGCCTGGACATGGAGCGACTAGCCACCACGACCGTTGTCGACGTCGGGCACAGATTGCGACGCCGGACATTCATGATAACCCTGGTCAACGAGCTATCCATGCTCCAAGGAACAGTCAGACGCTGCGTTAGACGTAGAGCAAGACGGGAATTCACCTGGCCAGTCTCGAGTGATGGCATTACCTCGTAAGCGAGTCAGCATCGAGCTTGTTGTCCACTGTCGTTTGACACTCATGAGCATGGCTTCATGCTTTCTCATACACCATTCCGATCTCTTATCGAGCGATTCGCAGTAGCGCAAAAAGAACTTGCGAAACGTTGCAGACATAGGCAAGACAGAGCTCAAGTAGAAACGATTCAATCAAAGTAGCTATAGCAGGTAGCCTTGCACCGAGACGACTTCCAGATTCTCACACACAGCATATTGTGTCGATCGAGGCCCTTACAGGAGACACAATCTGCCACCACTGTGCGGTACCCTCGCTTGATTCTCGTCGTCTCAAGCGAATACTTCCTAGTCTAAGCGGTCTATGGAAGGTCACATATGTCTTTCATGTTGGGAACCATAGTGAAGTCCAAGATCGTCAGACCAAGAAAACTTGCCAATCGCATCAGCGGCGCGATTTTTCGATAGTTTCTATGTATGACGCATCGTGGGTCCAGCTTTGTCGTCAGGCTTTGCTGCTGACAGAGATCAGACTATCATTCTCAGTCCTGCACACTGGAATTTGGAGTGGCGTCAGATATATCGCCGATACTATATTTGTAGAGAAAGTCTTATGGTATTTGGAATAGCGCCGCATCGCCGATACCATACTTGTAATGAAAGTCTTATGATATTTGGAATTGTGCCGCACTCTGGTCATCTTGCTGGGTCGCGAGCTAAAAAAAGAATCCGCACCATTTCATCGCATGCAGTCCAAATATAGCAATTCCATTTCGGGGGCGTAAGAAGTGATAAATGATGCTTTGGAGCGGCCGACTGGTATTTCAAAGCCGCATACTGACAACGGCACTTTCATACCACAGATATTCGCTACACACAACCTTGCGCTATACTCTCCAATCATTCAACTTACCCGCTCCCGAGTTAATCGGTTGACTCACCCTCACTGCCCTTACAGTAGCCACAGGATGATTAGTATTCCTCTTTGATGATCGATTAAGAACCAGCCTAAAGGCGGTCTACGAACGTCGCGTCTGTTCAGAATGAATCTTCGTTCATCTCGACGCGAGGAATACCCACAGCTAGAGGACAAAGTGTATCTGGATCATGGTGGAACAACGGTGAGAACACTCAGTGTCCCCATAATCGGAATTGGCATCAGATGACATGGGACAGCCATATGCAGCTACTCTGCTGCATCGTATCAAAGCGGACCTTGAACAGAATCTCTACGGAAACCCGCATTCAGATTCCACACCTTCACTGCATACTAGTGAGTGTATCAAGTCGGTCCGGCTCAGAGTACTCCATTTCTTCAACGCCGACCCGAAAGACTTCGACATTGTCTTCACGGCCAATGCAACATCCGCCATCAAGATGTTACTCACGTGTCTCGCCGACTACTCCAGTTCTGAGAGCAAAAATCTGTGGTATGGCTATCACCAAGACTCTCATACATCGTTAGTCGGCGGTCGCGAGCTGGCGGATGCTCATAGATGCTTCGAAAACGATCGTGAAGTGGACAAATGGGTGGAAAACGCATGTCATCCCGAGACCAACGATACGACACTGCATCTTTTAGGATACCCGGGGCAGTCCAACATGACCGGACGTAGACTTCCCTCACACTGGTGGGTATTTGTCTTCACTGAAAGGCCATTATCGGATTATGCTAATACAATCGTTCCAAAGGCCACATCGCCTCCGTAGTCTGGAGAAGGGTGACAAAGTGCTCACTCTTATGGACGCAGCAAGCCTTGCAAGTACAACAGCGTTGGACCTTGCCAATGCAGATCTCAGCCCGGACTTCGTTGCCGTCTCCTTTTACAAGATATTCGGACTTCCAGACCTAGGAGCGCTCGTGGTACAAAAGCGTCATGCTTCACTCTTGCGGCGCCGCAGATATTTCGGAGGTGGCACAGTTGATATGGTCACATCAAAACCACACGCATGGCACGCTTTGAAAGAAGGTTGCATTCACGAAGTACTCGAGGATGGCACGCTGCCTTTCCACTCGATTATCGCCCTGGGTCATGCCATCGATGTACATGAAGAAATCTATGGTCCTGACCCGATGTTGGCCATCTCCAAGAATACCATGGCACTTTCCAAAGAGCTTCGAAGACTGCTGCTCGGACTCAGACACGGCAATGGGAAGCCTGTCGTAATGCTTTACGGTGGTCAAAATACCCAGCACACGCATAGTAGCACCCTGGGCGCCGTAATTGCGCTCAGCATATTGCGGGCGGATGGCAGCCTTGTTGGTCATAAAGAGGTGGAGCATTGTGCTAACGAACACAAAATTTACGTTCGTAGCGGCTCACTCTGCAATCCTGGAGGTGTCGCGACGTACTTGGGATGGGACAGCGAGGCTCTACGTCAGGCACACGGCGCCGGCCATTCATGCAGCAAACCGTTCCAGTTCGTCCTGGGAAGACCGACAGGTGTCGTACGCATTAGCCTTGGTGCTGCCAGCGTCGTCTCCGACATCCACGCATTCGTTCGCTTCGTACAGCAGACGTACGTGGTGTTGAACGACCCGGACACGATAGAGTTCACGATACGCGACAACTTGGTCACGCTACAAGATCACCTTGACACGTGCTCTCTATGAAAAGACCGATGGACCGCATATCTATCGTATTTTGGTACATTGGGGCACGGAGCGACGCTGTGGATGTGCAAAGGCTTTCACAGTGGCCTAATTCGACCTCAACCGTATCGCATGAGTTGAGCGCATCTAGAGTGGCTCTTATAGACAATGGAACTTCGAGTATTCTGCATCATGTCAAGGAGGCTTGTGGTTGCTCAATTCTTGATCGAGCATGAGAAGCTCAGTGTCACTTCGAACAGTCCTGACTCAGTCAGGTGATCTCTTCGGCCTGACTGACTCGCTTGCTGGGCTAGTACGAGTGGCTCGCCTGGCAGACATCCGGGGGTGCTGAGTTCCTTTTGCCTCCGACGTCCGTAGTTCTGCCTGCGGACACTAAAAGAAGGGCACAACGCTAACGAGAAATTCACCTTCGGTACGCAACCGACGTTTTAGGGCAGGAATTAGCTCACTCAACGCGATCCGTGGAGTCAAGAAATGGGGATCGAGGATGGGGGATTGCGTCAGGCATTCGGCAGGATCCCGCTGTGGGTCTATATCAAGGGTTGCTCTTTGCAAGGGTACCGATATTCTTCCACCAATGAGTGTCATCCTGAAAGCTTCACGACCCGATCCATATTTGCAGATTCTACATAGCATGTCATGACGTGATCTTATTGCTGCTTTATGTGGTTGCCGGTAGCATGTAGCGACAGTCTTTTTCAGCGAGTGGTTCCGAATGATGAGCTACCGAATGATGGATAGAAATGGTCGATTGATTCTGCTGCTGGAACCGAATACATAATGTTGTCCGAAGCCTATCACAAGTACTGGTATGTTTAGAACCTTATCTTCAAAAGCTTGCACTTTAACTTGCACTTCAGCTTGCCGACTTCGTGATATCACAGGAATGCGAGTCTGGTAAACCTATCACGGATTGGTATTTGGTTAATTAGAAGGTTTCCACAGACGTGCTATCTTATCTTGACGCGTTCAACGATCACTGTTCCATTCTTGCGATCACGATCTGTATCGATCTTATCGACCTCCATGTCGACCCCCATGACAAGCTGTTCTTTGTGACTAGAGGATAACTTGCATGGCGGCAAATACAGTACTCGGAGGTGCAGTCTATTCCTCATCCGTCTCACGCTTGGGAAAAGAAGACACGGTAAATTCGTAGTCCCTCCGGATGATCATTTCTTCCGACCCAAAGCTTCCATTCGTCCTTGTCGAGTCTTTGTGATGAGAGCACGTCGCCTTTGAGAGAAGACCGTCGTTCCGCCATGAATGTTTTCCACTCGGGCCCTCTGAGCCGGTTCGGCTCCTCGCTTTTGCCATCGCACTTTCGTGCGCTGCGCTACCGCTTCCATATGCACTGACTGTTGCAAGAGGTGCAGTATCGAAACCGTTGACGAAGGCTTTACTGAATGGCCACGTGATCGATAGAACTGAATAACAGATGCTGATTTGCTCCCAGATAATCGGCTTGGATATACTTACGCTATCAGGCTGCGTGAGGTGTAGGAAGTGGTAAGATCGATAGTGAAAAGCAGCTAGGAGGACAAGTCTGGGAGGTGTTAGCTGGCGGCCAAGTAAAATTTAGAACGTGAGTTACCCGAGTCGCCATGCGAATGCAGAGCATACAGTCAGCTTTTTTCTCAAGGTCATCTGCAGCCGGTTGACCAAACACATGGCGAGCATTAAGATAGCCAGCTCTGTGGCACCGTCGAGGATAGAGACAACGAGCCATCTTGTCTGTGTCGAACATCAATATCGCCTCTGAATATAATGTAAGCATTACTCACATCGCCATCACAAGTTGCAGTCGTTCCGGTCGACCATGTGCGTTCCAGATCACAGTTCACAGATACTGTCAAGACAGCTCCAACACCCCATACAGTCATGATTACTACCCCAGCGATACACAAGCGTTGCGCGTGAGTGTTTCCTGCTCCTCGAAAGATCCTGCCCATGAAAAGGACTGTTGTCACTTTCGCTGCAGCCAAAGCTAGG
This sequence comes from Cladosporium oxysporum, assembly GCA_021018855.1. NCBI lineage: Eukaryota > Fungi > Ascomycota > Dothideomycetes > Cladosporiales > Cladosporiaceae > Cladosporium > Cladosporium oxysporum. The sequence goes on along the minus strand of JAIQXY010000017.1, from coordinate 471,591 downwards.
ATGTACAGCATGACACTTGCTTGTAACGCCTGTGTATGTCAGTCCACATTCGAATTTGCGATGCAATGGTCTTCATTGCCGGCACACACCTGCTCGTAACGGATCTCCTTGCCAGTTGAAATTTGGCTATCTGCTCGTTTTGCCAGCCCGTGGCGGAGGGCAAAGATTACGCTGAAAGCGTTACCGTACGTCAATAGCTGCACGATGCCCGCCGCTACATCGTCAGGTCCAGCCATGTTAAATTTGACGAACCCACGCACCAGAGTGGTCACGGAAGTATACACTAGCAATAGAATGGCCATAATCCAGAGTGCCGCACTTTGGTCTTGCCCATCAGCAATTGCAAAGCGAGACATGGTCGCCAGAATCTGGATGAATGTTGTAGTAACGAGTGGAGCAGTAGAGTATGGTTTTTTGTCGTTTACAAGACTAGGGTGCCGATGGTGTCCTAATAAGTACAAGACAACGCGAGAGCTATGTACCATGTCTGCAGTCGCAGTAATCTACTGAACGAGATCACTCGAGTAGAAATGATGGTCAGTGCACGTGGCAAGCACTTCTACACGTGATGATCGAAAAGGCTAGATGGTTGGCAGATAAGATCGGCGCACGTCGAGACCTGATCAACCGTGCGTAGCCTGAAGTATTTGCAAGGAGCAGGATATGTATCGTGCTCGATGTTTCGACCCAATGGCAAGGTTGAATCATAAATTCAGGGTGTGCATCCTGGGAAGCATCCTCCCGTGCTATTTCAATGAATCCGGAAGTGAAATGTTACCCATCTTCCCACCTTATCGCATTCATCAAACAAGAGCCATATGTTCGTCGTGCTGACCCCTAACCACTCTGCCTCTGAGTCTTTTATCCTCACCATATAATACACCATATGTAAACTTTGAATGATTTCATTTGTGCCTGAGGAACTGGCTATATCAATCAGCCAGCCGCAAAGTGTAATTTCGGCTAAATTAGTGTGAAGATATGCTTTCCACACAGCGGCCGCATCGGCTGTCGAATCCGTCGATCCACTTCCAATCCGTCACTAAATTAGCGCACTGCCGTTGTGGGGTCGCCGATGCTGGCCCCGATCTACGGATAAGGTAGCAGGGATGGGACACATGCGAAATTATGATCCGGACGCAAGGGTTTAAATGTCCAGGTCTAGGGACACCTTTCGTTGGCAACAGCTGTAAAGTAGAGCGAATGATCCGGCTTTATCCTCAGCCGCGGCCCACTTGTTCAATTTCGATAGTGTCTTGACAGGAAATATAAAGGAATTCGACACTTTGCGAGATTTGCTGTACTTTTATATCCTAACAAAGAGCATTCGATTTTGCCACTGTCTTCCATGCACTGGGCTCCGTCCTAATTTTTTTCCCGTTTCGTGGTGGACTTTCATCGCCTCTTCCTGATCCATTCTCACCATGTCGTCCCGACCTGTCTACAAGCCTGGCGAGTCGTCTTGTCTCGCTCGCGAAGCATACGAAATGCATACATACAGCGGCGGCGCTGTCACTTCAGTGGTCCACAACGAAAAGGGCCACAAAGTCACCGTGGAGGATGAAACATGCAGGAATAAAGGCGCAACCGCGAACGATCGAAATGACATGGAGAGACTCGGTAGAACACAAGAGTTACGGGTGGGTCATGGGTTTTGACATGAATGCGTGGACACAACTGATAAGCAGCATGAAATCAGAGAAATTTTCGCTTCTTGTCAATCTTCGGATACTCCCTGCTTCTGGGAAATGGCTGGGTCCTTACAATGATTGGACTACTTGTTCCGCTTTCAAACGGTGGCACAGCTGGCACATTATGGATGTACCTGATAGTCATCTTCATCATGATGTTTTCCACTCTGTCCATGGCTGAGATGGCAAGCATGGCACCTACGGCGTAAGGTGATTCACGAGTGCGTTATCAGCGATTTGCAAGACTGATTTGATAATCACAGCGGAGGTCAGTATCATTGGGTCAGCGAGTTCGCACCACAACAGTATCAGCGATTCCTCTCGTACCTGACAGGTTGGCTCAGTGTAAGTCGAAGTCTGGCTTTTAAAAATGGGGATAGTGTTTCTGACTAGTCTACAGGTATTGGGTTGGCAGACTGCCCTTGTCAGTACCTCGTACAGTGTAGCTCTTTCCGTGCAAGGCATGATTGCGTTGAATGACTCAAGTTACGCTGTACCGGCTTGGCATGGGGTGCTCCTGACAGTAGGTACGGTATTACTCACGATTGTCTTTAATACCGTACTTCTCCGCAGACTTCCTTCATTTGAAGGAGGCATGCTGGTCATTCATGTCTTTGCATTCATCGCTATCTTCACTGTTATGTGGGTTATGGGAGACAGGGTACCGATAAAACAAGTCTTCACTGAGTTCAGTGACCCTCAAGGATGGGGTAGCGTAAGTACAAACACTTGGATGCCAAAGAGAGACGAACACTGAAATTCTGATTGCAGTTCGGGTTGGCAACATTGGTTGGGTCGGTAGCAGCTTCCGCGTCTCTTGTTGGCAGTGATAGTGCTGGTACGTCACATATCCCGCCGCATCCGGAAGGCCAAGCTAACGCAACGATTAGTTCACTTAGGCGAGGAACTGCAAGATGCGTCCTGGGTGCTTCCTCGCAGTATGATAGTTTGTGCAGTAACAAACTATTCGCTGACCTTCCTCATGCTCATCAGTAAGTCTTCACTTCCATTCCAACGTCCCGATCCTTCGCTGACATTATCTACGCCGCAGCTATACTTGTCGTCAAAGGCGGCGACGTCGAACAGCTGATCACCACTCCATATGCGCAACCTTACGTCCAAATCGTAAGTTCGGCTATCCTTGTCAGGTAGGCAGACTGCTGATCATGTGAAACTATAGTTCTATAACGTGACGCAGAGTAGATCAGCCAGCACAGCGTTAACAGCTTTGGTATTTGTTCTGCTCATGTTTGGCGTCATCAACCAGGTGACCACTACTTCACGTCAGCTGTGGTCTTTCGCCCGCGATAATGGCTTGCCATGCAGTCAATTCCTAAGCCACGTGAGGTCAGGTACGTATAATCGAACCGCTTATCAATATCTGAGGCAAAATTGTTCGTCCACTGACAGATCCGTAGGATGGGACATTCCGCTCAACGCCGTCGCGGTAACAGTCGGCTTCTCTGTCATAGTCAGCATGATTATCCTCGGGTCTCCAGTAGCATTCTTCACGCTCACGTCGATATGCAACTCTGCTCTGTATGCTAGCTACATGATCTGTATTGCAAGTATGCTGTGGCGGCGCCTCTCTGGCGGCCCGATGCCGCCATCACGTTTCAACCTAGGGCGGAGTTTTGGGCTATTCTGCAATGTCATGTTGGTCCCGCCCCGTCTGGAACACTTGAAGCATCACTGACTCTCAACCGCAGGGCTCTGGCATCCGAGTTGGTTTTGTTTGTCTTCATGTTTTTCCCAGTTGCACCAAGTCCAGATGTCCCTAACTTCAATTGGGCAATCCTTGTCCTTGTCGTTGTAGTGGTGTGGGCCATCATCTACTATTACGTCTGGGGACGAAAAATTTATGTTGGCCCAGTTACCATAGTAAGGGGTCACGGGTTCTGAACGAAAGCATTTGTATAGCGAACACAGAATATACCCTGAGCTTCTCAAAGCAAATACAGACCAGAATGACTATACTTTGTCTTTAACGATTCACATTCAAAGCTTACAAAAGCTTCGAGTCAGATATATACTGCACTGTAGCACAGCGTTGTGTCCTTTGGCGTACGATGCCATGATTATCAGTTCGTCGTGTGGTCACTGTCCATCTTTGGGTCAAGTTGGTGCAGGACAGAGGCCACTACTTTCATCATTGGAAGCTAGGCGAGCAGAGTGACCTAAATTGGATTCCGAAAGAGTGCGCTGAGGACAAACAGTCACATCTTAGTATAGTGACAGCACCTTCGAAAAACAAAGCTTCTGATCAGGAAAAGCGGGGAAGTATAGCTACGAGCAGTGGCACAAGACGCGGCATGTACGCATGCACTGGCGATACGGTAGGTCTTGCGACAGAAGTCCCCTGGACAGGCAGAAAGCCGTGCCACTTACTTTGAATTTGACAGGATTCCGGGCCTCGTTGCCAGGAACAACCATCATCCGAGGGAAATCCTCACCTCTCCGAGCCTTGAGTTCTGCTCACAACAATGTCAGACATCGGCTCGGTGGATGCGGCGTAGTGTTCACGGATTATTTTCGCACAAGCTGCAGATGTCTTCCGTCCACTGGCCGCCGGTACTAGCGCCGCAAGGTAGCGCGTATCAGAGTTGCGTGGCGTGCGGAAGCCATGCAAAGCAGGGGCTACGGACTGAATGGTCGAGATCCTTCGTAGGAACAAGCAACTAGGCCATCGCTGATGCTCCGAACAAAGTGTGATGGGTTGGATTGCACTAGCAAATTGATGAGTGAGATTCTGGTGACAAATAACGCTGAGACCTGGTAACTGTTACCAAACAGATGAGTGGCTGGTTGGATACACAGACTACTTCTCGGGAAGGTCGCTTGGGACGCGCCCGGATGTATAGCCACGTCTTCCGCGGGGATGGTCCGGGGAATGATCCGACATCAAATGTTGTACGACTTTGTTAATCCTGTCAAGGTGAAGCAGAAGCGACCGTCACGATGCCGTTCATCGAGACCATCGCTAATTATGTACCAGGATCAGAAAGTCCTCAACATACTGGGCGCATATGTTTCTTCGTGTAGTCTTTGCTTGAGCGAGAGAGTGTTCGTGATGATGCTACAGTACTTCCTCGCGATGAGCGTCAATTGTCGGCTCGCTTAATGCGGCGTAGTCATCATACCTGCGGTGGTGCCCATGCGAGCCCCGCATTCCGACGTGATTCATGATTATCACAGGCCACCGACAACAGCGTGCCCAGGTGTTGCGTGTCAAATCTGCTTGGCGGGTGGGAAGCCGCCTGAGATCAGGGACGACGAAACACATAGGAATGACCCCTTACAAGAGACTACCGCATTGCAGGAATGTGGTTCATCGCTGACAAATTGTTCCACAGCGTGTTGAGTTCTTGGATTCTCGGATGCATGGGTCTCGCGTGCTTGGTGACCCAGCTGAGCGGTCTCGGGGACCCCGAGGCGGTGCTAGCTGCAGTGTGAGTCTGCATAGTCCCAATCAGAGAGTGGAGACATTGGATGCACCAACACGAGGTCAATCGAACACAGTACCCGGCAAGGTATGTTGGAAACTTTGCACATACCGTAGGAGAAACAAGAGACAGTTCATGATCACGGAACATCCTCTCCGCCCAGTCGCTTGGAGCGCATTCTGGCCATATGGCCCTACGATCGTTTAAGTATTCCGCGAGCTAGTCTACAAGGTGAACACGAAGGACATCCGCTGACACACCATGCAATGCGACCGCAGGGGTACCCGTTCAAATTGCACGAGGATCGACGCACTGCAGCATTCCATACCTTGCCTTTGTCATTAGAGCCAAAGCGCCGTAAACCTGGTATCGTCCGATAATATGGGGCGTCAACATTGTGTCTCGTGGTCGACGAGGCTGTTCCCGACTTGTCCCCGCCGGTGGTATCCTCGCTGCTGCAGTAGTGCTGAATGTTTATGGCAAGCGGCTTCCTAACATGATCAAATTCCAAGAGGCTAGCAAACTCTACCAAGTTCCGATACGGTAGCTGCTTTCCAAAATGATTCACGTGCAAAAATCGATCGTGCAGAGGTACGAAACGCATCGAAGCGAGGAAATATACTGCGGACATGCATCACATGCTGCATGTACTCAAACCACAGTGAGACGCACGACAAGCAATCCTGTGAGCGTCGCGGTGTGTACACAGCAAAGGTTGCTGAAGGGGGATCGAAATCCCCAGGTATAAAGTCCAACGACTCCTCTCGAATCGTGCACACACTGGTACATGTGGCGGATCCGCAAGCAGCATAGCCGCCGAGTACTACATTCAATTTGCTTGACCTCCATTTCACCAAACCATGGCCTGCTCGACTTACGCTGAATCAGTCAACTCATGCAGGCACCTACGCTTGGTGGTTCAATACCTCAAAGAACAACAGAGGCCTACCACCCCAAGACAGCGAATCCACAGACTTGTTCGTCAGAAAGTACGATGGACATGCGACAAGTGTATGTCAGGATTCATGCTCGGGGATGACTGCCCAGGTTGTGGCCATCGTAAGTGTGATGACTGTGTCAGGAGTCCGTAAGTCACCGTCACCAGTCAGAAAGCCTCACTCACCCACTGCTGCTTACACCACTGCCAGCTCCAAGCATTGAGAGTAGCCCTCGACGTCTTTGCGAGCACAACACTTGGTGGATCGACGGTTCCCGAACATGCTTACTCCATGCGCGAGTCGGACGCTGCAGTATGCAAGTACAATAACTCACAACGCAGCGATACACGAGACAGTTCGGATCTGGTTATTTTCTGTCCCAGTGTTCTCCCTGGGCTGCACTTATCGTTGTGTTGCAAATATCGTTTGCTTGTTAGAGACGAAACGTATCCGAATTCTGTGGCTTATGGAAGGTTGTTCTTGTCTTTTAACTCGTCTCGATCTTTGATTTTGCTATTCTGCCTGATCTTCTGACCTCCGGCCTTGCTGATGCCCGTTCCAAATATGTTTTTTCGTGGCAGTGTCAAGCTCGCTGTTTCGTAGCTACTTATCCTCGACGCTGAGTAGAGGTGCTCTGCCCAGACTATCGTCTAGTCCTATGCGTGCGGTCGATTCGAAAACGGAGCTGTAGCAAGGGCTTGATAGTCTTCGAAACCTGCGCCCACTCCGTCACGGTCCAGAAGATATCCGAATCTGCCATTGATCTGATGTTGCTGCGAGATGTATGACGGTATGTCAGCGTTTGCTGTGACCTTGGAGTAGCTCTGGTTCGCTCTCCCAAACAAGTCTTGACCAGCTTGGACGCGGGAGACTAGTGTGCTTGGATCGCGATTCTCTGCGGTATTCCAACCTTGGTGTGAGAAGCTATCCATCTTGGTGAGAGTCTCTGAGACGGTCGCAAAACAACTGGAGCAGTGCCATCCCGCATTCCACAGAGTACCGCGATCCCACCAACGACGCAACGCCGCACTGGCAGTCCATCTCCCTTCTAACAGACCCTGCCGTAAATCATTCGGTTTGATGGTCGCCAGTCCTCGAAACACTGTTGCATCGGGATGGGACCACTGCGAGCCTTTGTGAAGCCATTGGAACGAATAGTAGTAGAAATGTGTGCGAAATATCAATCGAGCTGGGATATGGCAGTGTCGCAGGAGCAGCAGCGTTTCCGGTCTTAGAATCTCGTCCATGTCGCTCACGATCAACACATCTCCAGGTTTCGCTTGCGCCACAGTATCCACAAAGGTAGGGAATAAGGCGTTTCTGAAGAAGTCCTCATGATCCCAGATCCGCTGGCTGTGTATCATGTCTTCAACGACACGATAGATAATCTTGTGATGGAAGTCTTTGAATGAATCCCAATTATCCTTGAGGTACAGTGGCTTGGGTCTATTGGTGAATGTTGTTGATGATTCGACTATTACGAAGTAGTCGACGTAATCTGCCAATGTGTGCAGCCGGATTTCAAGCCAGTCGAGCTCGGTGGAAAGCAGGACTAAGTCGTAGATCTTAGCTGGCTGCTCGAGTTCTTTTCTGGCAGTAAAGCCATGAGCACGGCAGGCCGTCTGGCTGGCGTCGAACGATACATGACTACCCGCAGCAGGCGAGGAGAGAAGTTGACGAACGAGACTCGGTGATAGGTAATGGTTTCGCGATATCGAGCGGTGAAGGGCGATCAACGATGTGCTGGCCACGCAAAATAAGATAAAAGATGCCAAAGCTCGGCGTGGTTTACGCATGTACGCGCGCATTGTGGTCGACCTGTCACGTCGGCGAGGCTCGCAAATTTGAGCCGTCTTGACACATCTATATGGCTGGAGTATCCTCGGGTGGTCCGGGAGACTGGAGGGAAGTTAACAATGTCCTTGGAAAGTCAATCTATATGAATGGATGTAGCCTCGATGAAAATGGAAGCGAAATTGCATGGGGCCAGTTCCCAGCAACGTCCATCGCCTGGCTGAGAGTGACGCACGTGCACATGATAGAAAGTGGCTCGACATCGAAGCTCCAGTCCGCAGAGCGTGTTGTCCTGCGCTTGTAATATACCGTTGGGGTCCCTTACGTGCAGATCGTTGCCGTCCATGGAGAATCTCGTACGGGAACAACGTATATGGCAACTGAAAGACCCTTCTAGCCCATCGTTCCATCAACAAAATGAGATTCTCTCAAATATCGTACGCTAAAGCAGGAGTCTGCTTTCGATGGTCATTTGAAAAAAAGTCTGATGACAATAGTGTCTGATACGAAAATGGCGAACCTGGGGATGTCTCCCTCTACTGAAGATGTGGTGTTACTTGCTGAGACTCGATTCCATTCCACAGATTGATCTGGTCCACGAAATGGTGGTGATCTTTCTAGCTCACACGGCACCGTGTTCTGGTTTCCTGCCAAAGAAGACTGGCATGGGGATGTACGCGTGGATGCTTCGGTCGTTGAAATCCTTTCTCACCAGTGCCACAAGCACATCCACTTCTTCCTTGCTCCATCCCAATCCCCTCGTTAGAAGAGCTAGGCATAAACCTTCCATACCATCAGTGCAGCTTATTCTAGTTCTGTGACCCAACTCTTTCATAAGCTTGTTCTTCGGCCAAGTGTTTGTAGGCCAAGCGAAATTGCGCTGCTGCACATCGACAAAGCCCACGTCCTACATCTGCTGTACGATCAGATCGCAAACGTCAGCACCCATTGGTCTTCCGAGTCTCCGGGCAGCTTCACACAAGAGTTCGCCCCACTTCAAGATGTTCGTGTTCTTGTGCGTGCCATCGCGGGATTCCACAGGCACCACGAACTCTTGAAGCTCCAGCCAGCCTCCGGGTTCCAAACATCTGTGACAACGTGGTCAGAATAAAGTCTACGGCTATTGGATGTCGCCCACATACCTGTAAGCTTCTCGAAAGAACTTTGGCCAATCGTTGAAACTACCTACCATGAGTCGAGCATGGATGAGATCGAATCGGTTAGAGAACAGCCAGATGTCTTCAGCATCATCAATGATGAATTTCAAGTTGGGAGGAATTCTGGTAGACTCAGTTACAACTGCAATACGACAAGGCAGAAAGTCACTCACCGGGTGGGTTGTCCCGGACTAAGATCGGTGCCAATGACCTGGCATTCGGGATACTCATCGGCTGCAGAGATCTCTTTCAGCTTGATAAGGCCTTTCAGGATTTGGATGAGACTGACCAAGATCGATTGCCCAAATACCCGTGCCCGTCCCGACGTCTAATGCGTTCTTGAGGTTTGTAACTGGCGCAAGGAATAGTTTGCCTTCATATGTCATTCGGAAAGCGGTATGCATGAGATCCAGTCGATCTAATTCAGGCTGCACACGTGTCAGCAGTCCGAAATTGGTCTCGCCACTAACAAAGCGGTACAACATGCCTCATCGTTTGGAAGGTAGTATTTGCCGTCCTTGTAGCCTGGTTCTCATTGTCAGCATCATATCGACTCCGTAAAGATTTTTCCAATTTGGGTTTGCTGCCCACCATGATACGTTCTCCCATGCTCTTCACGATAATTGTATATTGAGCTGTCAAGCGACCTTGTGATACTTTGCCTACATTTAGTGTAAGCCCAAGTGCTCCATCGAGATCGAGAAGTTCTCTCTTCTGACGTACGTGTCGTCTCCCAAGGCAGAGTCATCATTATCCTGAACATCATACCAGATATTAGTACAGCTCGGCTGATGGAGACTCATTCATGTCAGAGGCACCTACACTGTCCACTTCGATCTCGTTTGGCGGAGCATGGTGGACATCATGTTGATGCTCGTCCTCATATGCGCTCTGATGTTCAAAGATCGATCCTTGGCCCTCGTACGCAAGTGCCACAAACTGGGTGTCTGAAGCTGATGATGATCGAACCCTTGATGATTGACCGGACGTACTTGAAGTACTGCTGTTTCTGACTGCGCGTGAGCTCTCGCTGGCGTCACTTATGAGGTTCGTGGTGTGAGGCCGATCGTTAGATGCGATTCGCGCGTCCTGTTCATGACATTGTTCGTCATTCATATCGCGAGCTTGCGCGGAGTCGTCGACCTCATTGTTCCTGAGCATGGCCTATACGCCTGCGTAGGCTTGTAAATGGATATGATCGTGTTAACGGGTCATTGAAGAAAGCAGTTGATATTTGTTTCGGCTCACACACACCGCCCCTTCACTTTTATGGGAGCGAAATAGGCTGTTAGCGTCTGGGGGTATGCAGGAGGAGCATAGACAAGAATACCAGGCGTCTATCTCTATGCATCCCTGTCGCGTAGCGCTGGGACGATTCATTTCCACATCGTCTCACATCGCATCGAGTGTCGCTCTTTGCGTCCCTGGTGTGTAATGTCAAAAGCCGATTATGGCGGCGCGTGCGGCGTGAAGTTCGATCAGGTCGTCCGTCCAGAACCATACTTGAGAGAGACAGCATGGAGCAACTCACTGCGGGACAGGAGTCTGGCGATAATGCGGAACGAGGTCCACATTGATTGCTCACAAGCAGCTAAAGATGTGATCAAGATCCGCATGCAGCGTCGCACATGTGCTGCTATGTGCTGTGCTGTACAACCCTTGTGCATTGACTAGGCGGAATGAATTTTAGTGTCGGATGCAGGGTCTAAGCTGAGTGAGGTGTCCGTTTACCGGGCGCAGCACGGAGTGGGGACCAGAGGTAATTTGACCTGCACGTCCGATGCTCGATTGGAAATGACTGACTATGCATGGCATGATTGCTTCCGGACGCCCCGTCCCACTGATCTTCATCTGCGACAAGCTCGGATCTAGCTCCCCAGCCGCTGTGATCCTCGAGTCATGACGTGCAGCCGACAAAAGCGGGTCTGTCGGCGCGATTTATTTCGCAGCAAGGGTGAAGATAGAGCAGGCTGCGAGACCTTCTGTTTAGCCGCATCCGACCTACGCTATGCTCCACACCCACAGCGATGTTGCCGTTGCTGGACAGTAGTCCTGACACAAATGTGCTCGGTTACGTACCGAGGTGGATATTCGACACACGAACCGGTTCATGCTTCCGCTTCACGCATTTGTACACACTATCTTGTGGAGTCTCCGATACTGTACAGCCGGATTCGATTCCAGCTTCCTGACTTGTAGAACATCTATCGATTGTATAGCTTATATATCGTCATTCACCAGAAAGTTTCCCACCTGAAAGTAGGGGCGAAAACGGTTACCCCGCAGAAAGCGTTGCGGGCGCCTGAGTTCTCCGCTGGCGTAACGGTGTTCTGAGCCAATCAAGTCTCCAGGCACGACCCGGCGTACCAGAAACAAGCTTAGCGTTATCGTCAGCTTTCTCCAAATTTGTGCCGTAGAGACGATATATATGTGGTCCTCATGGACAGATTATATGTTGTTCAAAGATAATATGCTCATGCAGTGGAAACTGCAGTCGCAAACCACTGTATGCAATGGTCAACTTTTGATCTCTATCTACATTTCCGGTCGACTTCAACTCATACTACCAGCGACATGCTATTCTTGTGTCCTTTTGATCATCGGAGCACTGCTGTATCCACTTTCGATGCTCCTAGAATCAGCAGAGACCACCGCGATGGTCTCGCTAGCTCCCTGTGCCAGATGTAATCGATCTTCGTTCTGCGATCCGGCGCCTCTCCAAGTTGTGAGTGCTATCGACCGCTCCGCTCCTATGCCTCGAGGATTAGCTGTGAGTGGCGCGTCACCACACTCGCGGATCATGCCACTTTCGAACATCGCGAGAAATTGCTTCAGACATGGTAGCGTTGTAGCCATGTTCGCGACGTGCGTAGCAATCGTCGTGGTCAAGGCAACAGATACACTGGCGTAGACCACCTGTGCCGAGCCTCCCCAAGCGTGAATGTGGCTCAAACGGAAGGCCACGGGAACTATAGCCCTACGGGAGCAACAATGTTAGCCCTTCGAGATTGCTTTGTCTTTATACACTCATCTAGATTGCGCTTTTGTGACTGACTTACAACAATCTGATAGAGAACGCCAGAACCACAGACACCTTCTTCCTCACACTCATCTGTAAGGACCAGACCAGCACGAAAGAGATACCGAAGATGAATAGTTCAAGAGCGGTGGCGCTCAGCTCGAGGCCCAGCCACAGGTTCCACTGAGAGAACAACATTAGCATGTATTGCTTGCAGCATAGTACATCGTTCCTCATTACCGTATCTATGCATTTTTTCTGTATTACCACACTCCAGAACATTGGCGATCGACACTGAAAGGCAATCACAAACGTGGACGCAAATCCCCCAGCGAGAGTTACGACAATCCCAGCTCTCGCGGAGGTCAAATGTGCTGCTTTGGCCGCCAAGCGTGTATAGAACAGACAGCTCGCTAGCTGAGACGTGTACCTACACAACATATACAACAAGGTGTAAGCATATCCAGCCTTGAAGAGTTTTAGTGATGCATCCAGATGCCCGTCCATGTCACAAGTGGTACTGACCTTTACCATCATGTCGTACGAGTGCAAACTCCAGTCACCATTACTTCTGCTCAAACCAATGAACACTATTGACAACGTTGAGACTGATTGTCCTGTTGCTACGACAGTTGCCAATATGCTTGCGTAGTCGTCCTTCCCGATCGGTCCGTTGAGCTTGCTCCGAACATAGATGCGTATTCCCAAGACCATCCAACTCCAGACGATACCTACAATCGATGTGGTGCACAGAGTCAGGAGTTTGGGGGCATTGTTCACTGGAGCAATGAGTTTCCAGTCAGCTTGTGTGTAGCTCATTGTTCCAGATGCAGTGTTATTGATATATGTTGATGTAACACCAGATTCCAAAAGATTTCTTGAAAAAGCGACGCACAATGCAAACAGGTGAAAAGGAAGAGACGTCTGAGCGGAAATATCTAGAACTACCTCATACGCAGATGGTCTTATCAGTATGCAGAGACCTCAGCAACTCTGGTACCCTGCTTGGTGGAGTGTGCTTTCTGGCATAAGATTGTAGCATAGTGAGACAAGACATGTCGCCTGGTCACGTCCCGCCACGCGATCGTCGTGGTAGATCGACGCCTGCAAATTGGCACGGCGGGCCTGGTATAGTCCTCGTCAAAACATGTTCGCGTTACTGCGAGGATCGAGCTGTTTGTAAACCAAACTTTCTGTACTTCTAATGCATTTGGTCCGTTGTAACGCGAATTTCACGTGGCACAGTACTTGCAAAACAATCACGAGGCTCTAACTTTGGACCGCTGCGCTATATGGAAGGTTTGCATCGTGTGTTATGAGGCGCCACCGTGTATGCTTCAGAAAGCCGATGGCGTTGACTAGATATGCAATGTAACATAGATCGGCATGCTGATTGCTCCGATCTATATATGACACCATGCAAGACTTCATCCGGCAATCTCGGATATCATCCGCTACAGGGGTAAAAGCAAGTGCAATCTGCTGGTTTATTCCCCTCACGGCCAGACTGTTGCGGCCCAAAAGGCTTGGCCTCACACCGGGACCAGTTCTTTAACAGCCGTTCGTCAACTTCCACGAATTGGTTTACAGCAAGACCTCTCATCTCATTCTCCTCATAGAAGCAAAGTCCCCTCCCTTTCCCGTGATGTTGTCGAACAGAAATCGCCCTGGACTTGAGGACACGCAGGCCGATACTGCTGTAGCACAACTTGGCAGCAAGCATGCACGTGGCTATACCGAAGAGGATCGTAGGGATATGCAGAGGATGGGAAAGACGCAGGAACTCAGGCATGTCTATCCGTATTCAGGCTGACATCCGCTAACTTTCAGCAGGCGGAATTTTCGTTTTGCTTCGACAGTGGGATATGCCACTTGTGTCTACGGAACATGGGAGATATATTTGACGTAAGCAATTGACATCATATAAGCTGACACCTTCTAATGCCATGACAGAGCGAACACCCAAGGGCTCACGGCCGGAGGTCTGGCTGGCTTGTTTTGGTCGCTTGTATGGTGTTATGCTGGTCAAACATTCATCGTGCTGTCGCTTGCAGAGATGGCCTCGATGGCCCCGGTGAGTCCGATCAAATCATATGGTACATATCTATCAAATATTGAACCCGCATACCACAGACCGCGGGTGGGCAGTACCACTGGGTCAGCGAATTTGCTCCAAAATCCGCACAGCGCCTACTGAGTTACTTTTCTGGTTTGTGAACACGTCCAGATACGCAAAACTCCTGCTGACAAGTTTAGGATGGTTGTCCACGATATCCTGGCTCTCTATAATCGCAGTGGATTCGTTCCTTGTGGGTGGCTTGATCCAAGCGATCATCGTGATCAACGACGATGCTTATGTTCCTCAACGTTGGCAAGGCACGTTACTTACGTGGGCTGCGGCCGCAATGGTCGCCACGTTCAACATCTACTTCGCAAAACACCTTCCGTTGGCCGAAGGATTATTTTGCTGCGTACATTTCTTCGCTTTCATTCCTGTCATAACCGTCCTTTGGGTGATGACGCCGGTCAAGCAGACCGCTTCAAGCGTTTTCACACAATTCACTGACAACGGCGCTGGTTGGCCAAATATGGGCGCCACCGTATT
>JAIQXY010000017.1:345685-451520 GCA_021018855.1 Cladosporium oxysporum | reverse complement strand
ACTGCCACCACTGCCACCACTGCCACCACTGCCACCACTGCCACCACTGCCACCACTGCCACCACTGCCACCACTGCCACCACTGCCACCACTGCCACCACTGCCATAGTAACGCAAGTCAATATACGAAACCAATGCTTTGCGCTCCCAGGCTTCATATAGAACAGTTGGAATTGCTCTAATTGAGCACGAGTGCTACATCAAGCACGGAAAGCTGGTTTGCAGTGAACTAGAACGTAAGAGATCTGCCGATAACTAAACGAACTGCGAGGATACCTTGATCATCGCATGCAACGTTTGGAAGTTCAGGGTTGAGAAGCTGATGCATGCGATATTTCTATGCAGTGTGGGGAGCGACTGGGGTGTTTTGTGCGGCATTACATGTCCCTGTACAGCAAACAGATTGCATCTGACGTGCGAGTACGTACTGTATGAATACATCACCCATGTTTAAAACGTCCAGCGAAGGGAACGCTATCGGCCCCATTGATTGCATCCCAGCGTGATGTTCAACAACACAAGACATGCCCGTTGGTCAAGTCAAAATCTTCAAAGTGAGGGGTTCAAAGAGTGCCTTTGGCGGTGGTTTCGTTCCTGTCAAATTCAGGACAGAAGAAGAAGAAGAAGAAGGATATGAAGGCCTGTTGCATCCTGAGATGGATCGTGGACATTGGATACATAAGCTTGTTCGGAGATTCCAGTCTCTTGATAGGCCGGAGTTCTAGTACATAAGTCCAGCTGACCTGACGAACCTGGGACACTGGCTTATGCCCACCAAGGTGCTTCGCACTGGATGATCGATGGCAGTATGTCGTTGATGCAGTTTCGCATGCTCCAAAATATAGTCTAACTTACACTTGTACTTTGCATTGAACCGACGTAGTGAGCGGACGTCATAGTGTCAACTAAGAGAACGAGTAGGGATATACCTAATGCAGGTAGAGCAAATCGGCAACTTGCACCATTACATGCTGTATGATAGTTGCAGAAAAAATCTCGGCAAGTGAGTCTTTGCTCCAGAGGCTAACGAGCAACACAAAGCTTTATGTTATGCTGCTACAGCACCTCTGTCCGCCAAAGCCTTGACGCTCCGAGTCGAATTGATCAACAGCATTAAGTTATATTCGAGCTTGTTCGGCGCTGTTTGCTAAGCCTAACATCGCGGGCCTTTACGCCTTGTTCGATCATATACCACCAGCATCGTATACGTAAAACATCATAATACCTAAGTCATAATGGAACATTCGATCCTCGCCACTTGGCGGCCGCCGCTATAGCCTGATGACAGCGCGCCGCTGCGAATCACGCGACTTGGCCGCTCGCACGCTTCGCACACCGCGAACCCAGGCTAGAGCCGGTCTCTACAGACTTATGTACACCTCTGTAAACCGTTGGGTGTTTTGTCGCACTTCGCCCTTTGCGTGAAGCCAGCAGTGCTGGATTCGAGAGAGGTTTGAGTAAGTCTTGCCGCTCGGAGACATGTATGACATCGTGATATGAAGCAGGCAGGTTGTCGCGATCACGGCGTTTCGAGCTTGGCGCGTCGGCGCCAAACGAGGGTTTCCCCTTGCGCTTCGGTGCTCTTTTAGAACGCGTAACATTTGCTGAGACTGCGTCTAGTAAGTGTTGCCTATTCCCGGTAGATGCGTTGATCTTTTGGCGAACGAAGTCGTGAAACAATTTCCTAAGACTACAATGATTAGTCGTTGCTGTGCTTTTTGCGACAATATCACATACACATCGCGGTCAGGCTTTTTCCCGAAATCCAGCAAGCAACCTGGGTGAATGTACCATGGTCGTTGGAGCCGTGTGCCTTGCCATAAGGTGGGTCCGGAAATCTCGAACATATCATTTACTTGCTCGTGAAGATAATCAGCATGTTTGTCGATAGTCTGCTGATTTGTGAGTTTTGGGTGAAACTGCCGTACAAGTTTCTTGAGCTTCTTGTTTATGGTTTCAAGCACCTCATCTTCTGCGGTCTGTGTCGAAGAACGTCCTTGGGAAGGTGGGAGGCCATGCTGCCATGTCAAGCCGTCATGCGCCCACCTCCCAAAGCCTAGTCTGATTTCCGGGGTCCCCGAGTCCGTGTTTATAATTCGTGAACAGTCATCGCCGAATTTCTCCTGCTTCATTCGCTTTGGCTCCTCCTCGTCTGAGTCGAATTCACGGTAGTCCTTCCGCGGGAGACATCTCCTACCTCTTTGCAAGGAGAGTCGGGGTCTGCCATGTACATTGTACTCGATGCGAATTGGAAGTTTTACAAGGAGGTGTCTCAACTGGGCACCACTCGCTCTGCTTCGTACAGACACGAGTGCTGCAGCGGGCAAGTCGACGTCGAAGTTCGGAGAATTTGATAGCGCGGTGGCCGGAGTCAAGGTTCCATGCAAGTTCTTCTTGCCAGTGCTAACGGACCCTGCACGTTCACGAGTCTGTGCAGTGGATGTCGCGGAGACTGCACGCTCGTCTGCCTTGCCAGACGCCTCATCCCTCTTACATTTGCTGTCAACATCCATTGATTGCGTCTTCGCCTTCTTGCGAGACTTGTAGTCGGGCAGGAGAGGAGCTCGAGCTTCAATTCCATCTAAAGGAGTCTGATATGTGACGTTAGCCGCTGAAATACTCAACGCCTCGCCCTTCGACTGTGTGTCAGCAGCTAAAGGCTCGTAGAACTCAAGCTTTTGTCTGAGCTCCCGGTTGCGGTGAAGTGCCTGCTCAAGCTTTTGGCTGAGCTCCCAATTGCGGTGGTCTGCCTCCTCTAGCGCATGGAAGCATTCACCTTGGCATGCGCTGGACGGCGCATCAGCAACGTAGTTTGGTGATTTCCTGGTCTGCTCACGACGAGAAGAACTTGGCAGGTAAGGGGTGACTCCATTCTTGTTATGTCGATCGACAAAGTCCCTCAGCATGCCACTGTCAATAGGCACATCACTGCAGAGAATGACACTTCCGTCACCTCTGGGCGAGCTGTAGGACGCGCTCTTCTCAGTAAGCATCTCGATCGTAGCGCGAGAGAGACATTGGCTTGTGCAGAAGACAAGTTCGCGCCGGTCATTATATTCCGCTTTTGTTACCATCGATCCGTCAAGATGATAAGCCCTTGGAGTGCCATGAGCGAATGTCAAGCCGCTGCTGTTGTTCGTATCATACGCGATCCTCAAGTAGTCCGTTTGACCTTCGTTGCGATTACGATGGGCAAGCGTGAGTGACGGTGCGTCGAACGTTCTCTTAGTGGCGCAGAAGTTAGAATGACTATCGTGTATCGTCTGCATGATCAAAGAGGTTGGTGGCATTGAGGAAGAGCAGCTTCGCGCAAATGACCGTAGTCCAGTGGTCTTTCGGGAAAAATCAGAATGCTGTGACAAGTGCCTCAAAAAGAAAAAGAGGAAGCAGTCACTAAATAATTCGCGGTCCCCGCCAAGTAGCCGTGTCATGCTACATGAAGCGCTTGCTCTGTTGTGGAGTCCAGCCGTCGCGTCCGACACAGGCGAAGCCCTACGATGAGACATGACGCGCTGAAACTGAACCTTATGTACGAGCTTTGGCGTCGTTGTTGCAGGTGCCCACGATTGGAAGGTCGGTTCACGTCTAGCGCTCTCGGGTGGGCCTCGCGTGCATGAGCTGGCCAGGATCCAGATACGAACGCGAAAGGAAGCCGGGGACAGTACTTGATGCTATATCCATACTTTGGTTACCTCCTCAAAAGGAGCGATTGAGAAGCCTGGCGCTCAAGCTCATCGATGATTCGTATGTTGTGCAAACGTGTTTGGAGCGGTTGCTTTGATAATCTTGGTGACGCGAGGACAGAGGTCTTGATCTGTTGTGCACGCCGTGCTCTATACAGGGTGACGTCGTTGATGAAGGCAGACCGAACGATGATCGTATCCGTTGCCTCAGCGTATTTTGCAGGCGTCGGGGTCCCCATCTGTCTGCCTAGAGCATGCATGGAAGCCTGCACTTAGGCAGGGGAGCCTGGCGTCTCCACTAGAGCTGCGGCTTGGGTTGCAACTCGCCAATGTAGCCACGCGCAGGACATGATAGCATCGGCCAGGGCCTCACCCAGGTCTGCATGTTGCATCCATATTAAGAGGCCGACGCTGAAGTGAGAATCGCTCTATTACCTCCATTGTCCTCCCTTACAAACTGTCTGCCTGTCTATTGGGCTTTTCTGTCGTTTCAGTCATTGCTCTCCAGTCTGTCGCACCCACATTGTCGCCAAAGCCTTTTGGTAACTTACCTCACCTTACTGATTCGAGCCCGCTCACTCTGAACAAACCTTGCTCAACTGAGCTCGCAGAAGCACATCAGAGGAAAGGACCTTCGTAGAGGTGCCACGACTGCGAGCCCGAAACTTATCATATCACAACTAAGCGAGATACGTATCGTACGACAGGAACTCCCGTCGGTCGTCAACATTTTCATGCCCACAACACGCAAGCCACCGCCTACGAACTTGGGGGGGTGTCTACCACGAAATATTTGAAGCGGTGCGCCGGTGCCGACCTTAAGTACAAGATAGACAAGCCACTCGACAGTCGAAGAGACGAGTACAGCGCTACTTCCGTCAGCGCTGGTGGGGATAGAGACAGCCAAACTGCGTCCGCTTACTGTCAGACTCCCCGGGCCGCCATGTCCATCCGTGATGGTAACGGTTTGGGAGACTTGGGAGTACTGCCTCCAGGAATCCGACTGGAGATTTATAAGATGGTTCCTTCCGACAATAAGCGTCGCAATCTTGTGTCGCCATGCCACTTGCCTCGCCCGATGTTCGACACTTCAATATTAATCCGTACCGAGCTCGGAAATGCAAAGATCCAAAGCACAAGGCCACAACATTTGGAAGCGACGTCAGCTTGGCTGGAAGAGATCCCAACGCCTGGATACGTGAGCATCTGGCTCGGATCTCTGCTGCGAGTGGACAGAATTTTACCTTCTCAGTCATTGATTCCACCACGGACTTGCCAGACCTCCATTTTCAACTTTTACCTGGGGGGAGTGGAGGATTTGAGCTCTTCTTATCCATGGCAAACCATCGACAGATGTGTAAGCATGGAGAACGGATGCAATACATGTATAAGCTAGCGGCTCACATCTCTGTCGGCATTCACGACCGGCCGGTCAAACCTCTGACTAGTCGGGACTCAAGCGTCGTCAACATTACATACCTCAAGGCTGTGACACAATCTCTGGAGCAGTTCTCTTACCCAATGGGAAAAGGATGTAAAGCGGGACCTAGCTTTGAATCACGTTTTCGCGAGGTATTGAGGAGGCGTTGTATCACTATTCCAAATGCAGCACGCCTACTATTCCGAAGGGAGATTTCAGGTGAGCTATCCAATGAAGGGGTTGCCGAACTCTATGCAGAAGCGGACCTTCAGATGACGCATTGCAGTATTTTATTGCGACAATAATCACCAGCGCTGATTCTACATCACTTGACAAGTTTTTACCTCTTAGCTGTCTATGAACTGCATTCTAGAATATAACATTGCACTAGCAGAATTAAATTGTTAAAGCCGTAATTCCACAGCATTGGATTAACTGTGTGCTTGACAAAATGTTGGCTGCTGGAACGAAGTAACCGCTGCCGGATTCTCCACACGCGACTTGACGAATGCCACCTTGCGGCCACCATACGACGAGCGAGATTCTGTATGACACTACGTGTCGCTTCACAGCCAATAGATCGCATCTGGTACGTGAGCACATGAAAACCCATGTCCTCATCTGTAATCTGAAACGGATAGAACGCTATCGAGATACGTTGGCTGTATCCCGACGTAGTGCTTGACAGGAAGAGATATGTTTGTCTGTCAAGATGAGTGGGAGAAAATCACAATAGCATATATTGGGAAGTAAACCTTGATACGCATCTACCTAACAGTGTTCCGTAGTATGTCGCTGACTCGCGACACGCCCATTCGGGGTTTCAGTAGCACCAGTGATCAGTATACCCGTACGCTATACTATTACACCGACCAAACATGACACTCGGGTCTTTGCGATAAACAAGACAAGATTAAAACCCGCCCGTCTCATCCGCATCGACAATGTCGACACAGGACTCCACATGTGATTGATTCCTCATCTTCAACACCGACATCTGCTGCCTGTTGTCTCGCTTGGAGCCCAATCCATGCAAAGAGCCCGCCTCCTGCGCGTATGTGGACGGTGATCGCTTCGGCGAAGACCCCGAGACCATCACGTAGTCGCTTTCGATCGAAGCGTCGCCACCGCTGCGGGGAGACATCGACGAGAGAGACGATGTGGTAGACTCGAGTTCATCAACCTCCAGCGACACGGTGGTGGAGAATTGCCTCATCACACGATCGTAGCGGAGGTGGTTGGACTCTGCAGCCAGGACCATGCCAAGGTACTGCACTCTCGCCGCGCGGCGCTGTTTCTTGCTCTCATCTTCCAGGCTGCGCGATCCGTCGTCGTCTTCGATGTTTTTGAACCAGTCAGGCGAAAAGTACCACTGTGCCCACACCAGTCCACGTATCATGTAGTCCTCAAGCAGCGGATTACCGTCAGCCGGGAAGGTTTCGCCGCTCGTGAAGGACTCGGTGCGAAACGAGATGGGGAAGAACTTCGCGATGTGGTTGAGGAAGCTTGCAAGTGCTGACCAGTCCAGGCGATCAGGCGAAAGAATGTCGTTGAGAGTGTCGGTCGTGTTGTCGTCAGAAGAAAGCCGAGAACGTAACGAATGGAGACTTTTGATGAATACTAACATAACATGAACATAGGGAAGTAGAGTGGGGAGATTCTTTCTGCGTGGCGTCCGTCGTATGATGCTGTTAAAAGAGTGATAGCAGAAGTCCAAGATGATCTCTGCTGGATGCTGAAGCTCGTCGATTCCGAGAGCAGTGAAGCTGCTGGCAGAAGGCAAATCAGCAGAATGGCCTCGTGGAAGCTTCGGGTTCAGAGTATCTCGGTTAAGTGCAATGTCAAACCAATGACGGTATACATTGTTTGGTGATCCGAAGCCGAGAAGAGCTGAGATATTCGTCACCGCCAAAGGAACGCCAAATGAACCTATGCTATCTTCAGATTGAGCTTCGAGCGATGTCAATGCAGCGCTACAAGCTTGGCCCACGAGCTCAGTATTTTGTGAAAGGAAGCTCCTCGCATGGAGGCAAATTACTAGAGCATCCGGGGATTTACTGCCCTTACGAAGGGCATTGTTATCTTCCACAATGGGAGTGCACAACGTGCTTAACGACTCCTTCGCGTCAAGGAACGGAAAGACAGAAGTCAACGCGCGCCCATAAAGATAGAGCTTGCGCAAAGAAGGTCTCTCAAGAATGCCGGAATGGTGGTATAGTCGCCCGACTTGTGGGTGGCGGTCAGCTGCCTTCACATACCAGCGCCCCGCCACGCCTCCCCATACAGTATGGATCTCCCTGTCTTCTTCGATGGCCATCCGGTACCGTGCCAGATCACCAAGACACTCGACCCATGTGTCTGTGAATCCAGGGACCGTCTCGAGAAGCAGCGACATCATCTGGTAAGCAAGATGGATGAAAGCCAGCATACACTCTTGCGAGTGTGGTCTTCGACGTCGCAAGACTTCCAAGAACGCGTGGATCCCGTGCTTCCACATGCGTGCCGGCACTGAATATCTTGTTGCAAGTCCGAGAAGGGCAGGGTTAGCCGAAGGATGTTGCGTTGCCATGAGAAAATCATGGTGCTCGTATAGCAGTGTCCTATGTAACGCAAGAAGGGCTTGCCACTGCTCAGTACTAAGTTCGTCGTTGGGCTGTGATGCTTTTTGTGCGTCGATGTTCATGCACTTGGCCTCCACCATCACCAAGCCAGCATATATACCTCTAACTTCAGCAGCAAGTTGTTCCTGAGAAATGGGTGAGAACTCGGGCTGCAACGCCAAACCTGGCCATCGGTCTTCTCGACGCGCTTTGAGGGCTTGTCGGTTGAATGCCTGAGAGTCTGGCTCGGCAGAGTCATGGTGATTACCGCCTGCATTTGTTGACTTTTCTTCCTTGATGCAGACCTCGGAAATCCTATGCAGCTCTTGCGATGGTGTGACATCTTCATTCACAGAAACCCAAATTGTGGTACAGTCGGCTTTGGCGTGGCTCTGCGGGCTGACTTGAGTAGATGCTGTTGCTGGGCTGGAGATCTGCGATCTGTGAGTCTCACACGAACATGGTCCGATGTGAGCTCCGCAGCCATCACTGCGAGGATTGTGTTGCTGGTCATTCGTCGGCATATGGGATCTGCTTGCAAATGTGTGAAGGATTGCTGATGATGAGCTCTGGTGCGACGAATTTGACTGGGTTGTCAATGTGCCCACAGAGTTTCGTGATGAGCTGCCGGATGGCCTCGGGGATTTTGATAGCTGTGGTACGGACGCTACCGTGTGGTCGTGCATGGCGCCGTGTGCCTGAGACTGTTGAGGACTTATACGGATAAGGATAGCTTGAGAATTCCAAGGAGAGATGACCAATACGCCGCCGGAACGAGACTCTGGGTGTTTGGTTGATTGACGATGGAGTGGACGTGAGTGTGACAACTCTTCTTGTAGACGATGATTCGCAGGCAACCTTTGATGTCCGTGGTTCGCAATAGGCTGCCCAGAGAGAAGGCAATCGTGGCGGTGAAGCCGCAGATGGTTGCCTCAATACCAAGGCTTCCGTGCGCGTGCCTGCATATCGTCACCCGAGCGGAGTCAGAAGAGTCGGACGGGGCTGCGACTGATGCGATGGAAATGCACTACGCAGGTGATCTATTCGAAAGCATATGTGTCATTGCAAAGAGCAAGTGCATCTACGGGATGCCAGTCTCTAAAAAGTCACGACGTATTGAGAAGCAACATCAGACTAACCGCAACTGAGCACAATGCCCTGGAAGTTGTTTCGAGCAGGCAAGCCGGGAGTATGCGCTCAGCAGAAGCAAGGACCAGGTGTAATGAGACGCCTCGAAACGAAATTGGTGAGGATGAAGAACAATCGCAGTCTTGTCCATTGAAGCGCCCATGCAAAGAGTACTCGAACCTTGTTTCGAAGGCACTCCAATCTCACCCCGAGATGTCACCTGTAGCTGCATTATTGCCTCAACCAAGTCTCTGTGCGGGACATCAGTAACCGAGACCCTTTGGACCTGCATCCTATCCGAGGCTGAGACGTGGAGACTTCACCCACGCGCATGGATACTTTGGCAGACTAGGTGCAGGACTGCATTCAAAGATGCAGGATTGGGCCACCAGTCCTGGTCGTGCAGAATCTAATGCGGAACAAGTATTGCAGCCTTGTCTTCAAACAAGCCGGCACGTCGGTAACATGCACCTAACCCGGATGGTGCCACGTCTTCCAGGGGTCATCACCAAGCGATGGTGTACCACGCCGTTTCTAGGCGATAGGGGGCAGCGAAGTCGTCATTAGATTACAAGCAACCGAGACCTTGATGACAAAAAGCGTCCACCGACTGGTGCTACAAGCAGGTGCTGCAATGACGTTTCCCACGGCTCTAGTGCTCCAAACTTCTGTGTGATAGGGACGCAACGGGAAGAATCCTGTTTCATATGAACGTAATTGACTGTGGCTATGAAACGTTCAGCCTGTGTCGGCGCCGCTGCTTCAGACAAGCATCCTTGCTCTATAGATAAACTAAGGTGATAGGCAACGATGAGGTCCAGCTAAGCCATCCTGGAGTCGCCTTTTGGTTGCCTCGTGAGCTGCCTTTGACGCGCCAACTGCAAGTCCCAGGAACCACTCGCAGGAACCGACCATTCAGAGGAAGCACGGCTGAGATGCCGTGGCTTCCTCAGTCCGGGAAGCGAGCCGTCAGTACTGTCTGGGTGGGTCGATGTTGACGAGTCTCTCGCTTTATTTGAACGCGGTGGACAATTTCGTCTCGTATCACAAACATAGCTGATGCCACATGCAGCTCTATCACGGCGACCTAGACTCAATCAGGGAAGGGCTAGAGATAAAGGGTCATGCAACAAGACTGACCAAGGCTGTGCGGTCGGATCCCTGTTGGCCAATTTCCTAAAGCGTTCGGACCGGTCTAACCTAGACTGAACACTAGGCGGCGAAACCTTGTGGTAAGATGACGTGCGCAGCGTAGCGTGATGCAGCTTTTCCAATAGTAGGTGCATTGAGTGGCGCTGCAGAAGTCGCATGGGATGGCATCGTTGGGTATATAAAGTGGTCGTTCCGAATGGTGGCCATCCCTTTTACAAGACTACCGACAATTCTCTCGCTTCATCATGGGTCGTAAGACTGTTTTCACTCCATCCAGAGTCACCCTCGAGCATCCGATAAGCAGTGACGCAGAGGGCCCGAAAAAGCGCAAACGTTCAAATGGTATTGAAGTTTCCGAAGAGGTACAGCACCGGCTTCACTATTTATGTTCTTGTTGATCATTCATTGACACACATCTCAGGCTCGAAGGTCGAAATCACACAAACCACAACTTGCCACGACAGACAAAGACGAAATCGCGCATATTCTGCGCGCAGGGCTTTTCAGCGCAGCAGAGCAAGCTGGAATCATACCGCGAGGCGTAAATCTCACAAACGCACGAGTAATCGAAAAGCCACCGCAAGATATATCGCCACCAAGATTTGATGAGGTAAGAGATCTTGCTTCGATCGTATTGTTGTATGTGCGTGGCTTCCGCTGGAGACCTTGCTGACATATGATATAGTCTGTCGCACAAGCCGCATCAAGCATCTCAGGCACCCAACCCCTCACCCTACCAGCTTCTTTGCCTCAGCCGCTGGCTATCCCTGGTCGAGCTGCTGCGAATACCACCAAAGATGAGCGCCATGTGGGCCCTCCAGAACATTTGATCGATCACATCGTCTCACACGATCTCATTCACGATGCCGTCATTACCCCAAGTGGCCACACATTTGACCGCAAAGTCATCGAGAGATGTATCGATGAATATGGCACATGCCCAGTCACAAGAGCACCTCTCGAAAAATCCGAACTACGACTTAATCGCGCAATCCAAGAACAAATCACAGCTTGGAAGGCGAATGCGCAAGTCAGAGAGAATCATGCTGACTGAAGCCGCAACGCATTATCGTATAGTAACACCGTACAGAACCGCAAAAGGAGTAATCGATCTACGGTGGAGCAAGAGCGATGTTGGAGTGCAGGAAGTTCACGGCTAGTCAAGTCGTCAGACCTTCCAATGACGGACTAACACAATAGCATTGACTAAGCGCGATTTACGTAGTGCTTACGAGTGATACCAATGATAGCTTAGATTGGCAAGTGGACTAAGCAGATGTAGCTTGTGACGAGGAGTGGCAGTATCGTATCTTTCGATGACACGCGGCGTTTTCATGTCGAGAGGTCATGTTACAGATGGCCTCCGATAATTCGCGGCACTTCCGCGATGGCACACCCGTTCAGCTCGGGATGACATATCTGACCAGATACGGCATGCAATAACGGTGTGATGCCAGACATAGCTCGCGATGACAGGCAAAATCCCGTCTAACATAGAGTTCACAGTATGCGACGTTGTGCGATGCTAAATCAATAGCCACTCGCGCTGCTGTAGACACAACGGGCAAGGAGAAGCAATTCTGACACGGCCGCCGACCAAAAACACAATCAAACGTAGAGCATGTATAACGATTGATGTATGGCATATTATGAAAGGCAGACCCGATCTAGTACAGTATACACTGGATGATTCATCGAGTCTATACGCAGCTTGCGGCACCAGGTGAATGAATGACACATGACGGTGGCAGACCATTATCGATTGCACTAAACTATTCACAGTACAACACAATATAGTAACAAAGTGCTTGGAACAGCTAGCAGCCAAAAGCAAGATCGTGCTTCTCAATCTTGCTGAACGTCGCAGCTGACAGCTCAAGACGACGAACGCAACGCCACGCCCCGGAAGCTCGTGATGATGCCGAAGTGATTGTTTGACGACTCAGAAGGAGAATGCCTAGCCGACGAGTCTTCACCGCCGACGATTCTTCACCGTAGTGACTTAGACTACTTTACATCAAGCAGATCTATGAACAGTGATGGAAATTCATGCTCAGGTCGCAGGAGGTTCAGACCGCTCCGCAAGTGCAGTTGATGACATGATCAACTAACTTCATCTGGGGTATAACGTGAAGACTTAAAATGATATACCGAAGTCTGTGGACTTCAGGACATCAATTACATTTGCCGGTCTCAAGGTTAGGCTTCATGTAATGTCACCTCAAATCATCGTAGCATTTGCGACGGCACAAATCACTCGCATGCCCTTGATGGAGCATAAGATGAGAGTTGGAGGACATAGCGACAAGCTTTCTCAGACTTTCCGAACGTCTGTGTTCGAAGCTTATATGTGTGGGTATGAGAAGATCGATTGTGCTTTATATATCGAATACTGGGCAATTCGTTACTATGCATCTCCAGTAGGTCTGTGGTGCTCTGGCTACTCTTGTCCGACAATCTTCAACAGAATGCTGTGTTCCACTAGCTATAATAATCTACTAAAGACGGGCGAAAAGGGGATTTTAGCGGAAGAAATGACCGGTCCAATTCACAAGGCCAACCGTTTCGTATGTGTCCATGAAAAGATGACCCTGAATATGAAGTGCTGATTCCTCTTCATCAACTCCGTGAGCCAAGCTTCGATGTCGCTATACTCCCTCAGCTTTGATAGATGTTTGATGGACCTGGAGCTGAGGACTCTCCAGTCAGAGTCTTCCGAAAGCGTGTGGTAACGGCAGAGGGTGCAGAGGTGGCAAACCCTTACATCGTTCCACCACACGAGAAGTTTGGAAATCCCTTTGGCAAGCGTGATAGGGCCTGCATTCAAGGTGTACGATGCTTCACAGCACAGGTTATAGTCTTTGCCTCTCGCCGCGACCGCGTCGATCAGCACCCCGAGGATCTCGTGGAGGCCCATATGGTCAGCGAAAACTCGATTCTCGATCATGCTCTTGAGCTCTTTGTCGTGATAAGTCAGAGGTTGGAGATTGGGTCTGTCTTTCCTGCTGTCCGCATTCGTCATGATCTATCAGACTATCAGCAGCAACAGCGAGTAGTCGTGTCCTGCGTCGACTGTGTTTATGAGCGTATGCTGAGGTAAGTGAGCATCATTAACACGACATTCGCCTAAGTTGGCTGATATGTCCTGCTAGAAAAAGACCTCAGATCTGATCGACGCGAGCGTAGTAATGAGTCAGTTAGCTCACGAACTCCCAAGCTTCATGCAGCGGTATTGTACTGTGTATCATCGCTGGCCACTAAGAATCAAGCTGTCAGCGTGATGGGCCTTCACATCGAACAGTGAGACATGATGCTGTAAAGCCGAGCGCGATTCCAGCTTCCATTACAGTACAAGCTCACATTGTGTATGAAAAAGCCACTACTATGTTTCCGCAGATCATGTATTTCGTCTGTCTAGCACTCTTTCGCAGACAGCGGGGCAAGTCGCCCATGTCACGCTAAGGACAGAGAAAGATCTCAGAACAATTTGATGGTACATGATTAGCTGCAAACAATGTTACGTTAGTAGGTTGAACAATGGTGTGTGCACAGAGTTTGGATTAATAAGATCGGGGTGGAGACGCTAACAGTCTAAGTGTGAATTACTCATCGACGTTTGGGCCAGCGACGATCTCGGTCGAGCGTTCGTCTCTCGAATAACTTCCAAAAGCTCACCAGTCATTGTACTGCCACTATCAGGGACGGGCGAACACCACGTTAAGTACGTATCGCAAGTAGAGTTGGCTCGCTTCTTGTATGCTATTCTAACAGAATTGGCTTCGAGAATAACTTCCAGTATGATCTCTTCTCACTCGATAAATCAGTTCCTGCACCCAGAGGAAACGCCTGCGATACGACGATCGCTCGAGCAGTACAGCCGCAACAAAGATCTGGGAATTTACTCTATGGAAAATGTGGTCCGCCTTGCTTGTGGAAGATTATCATCCGTCATACTGCTGCGAAAACCCTGTAAAGCTGCAGAGGTGATGCCATACGAGATGATGGTTACGTCTGATGGAGGCGAAGGCAAGCAAAACAAATACACGGCTAGTACTCCGACACTACCAGAAATCGACCACACCATTTGTGGCCACCGAATGGACAAATGAGTGAGTCTTCAAGATGTCTATCTGATCGACATCAACATGCTTTGCACCTATTCTGTCCAGGAAAGAGATGATTTTGTCAAAAGAGATATGATCGAAGCACTAATATCATAACAGCCTTCGCCTCGCAGATATCAAAAGTATGACCAGAAGGATTGCTGCTCCCTATCACGGTCTCTGCCCATGATTATACAACTCCTCCTCCCGCGAGCCCTAGTCGGGACAAACCACAGTCGGCCTCCCAATCACCCTCCGCTTAACCAGAGTCTCGCCCTCGCAATCTGGGCTTGCTTTCCCCTTGTTCGCCTCTCCGCCCTTGTCATACCCAAACTCAACCCAGTATTCTTGTACAGCCCACGTCCAGAGCTCCCCAAGGTCATTCGGATCTATGTGGCGGAGCGACCACGAGAAATCGATCTCTCGAAGATCGTTGATCGCGAGGAAGGGAGCGTAGCCAGGGACGCCGCACTGGTTTATGAGGGCATCGAGTTCGCAGAGTTGGAAGCCGGCACCGGATCCTACATGCGTGTTAGTCGTCATCCGAGAACAGTTTGGTCGCATAGGGATCCGCCTACCACCAAAGTCCCTACAGACAGGTAAGGCAACGAAAGTCACCGGCAAGAGCGCGTTCAATGGGAGCTCTCGCAATTCCTTGTATGGGCAAGTGATGACGACAACCCGCGCAGTACTACCTTGCCGTGTACCGACCATCCTGAGCATTGCTCTCTTCAACCTGTCCCAGAAGCATGGCCACACGTGATTACCTGCCCTCTCCTCTAGCTCCTCGAACTCCTTGAGCTTTTGCCAGTCTGACACCTCGGTGACCTTATTTTTGCAGGGAAGGATAGAGGGCATCTCGTCGCACTTGGCTGCCTTGACGTAGCGTCCATCTCTGACGCCCCTCAAATAATCGTCGTCTGGATGCGACGGCGGAGAGGGTAAGCGTGGTAACTTCATCTTCGCAGATGGCGAGTGAGGTGACTCCAGATTTGAGATTGGCGAACGTGGTGATTCCATATTCAAGGAAGGCGAGCGCGGTGAGAGCTTCAGGGGTGGCGACGAATTAGCCAATTTCGCCTGGCTCACGAACAAAATCAGTGGTTGTCACATCCTCACATCAATCGTCGAGCACACCTCTGTGTTACCCATCCTCGTCGCAAGCGTGAGGCCAGCAAACCACCGGATGTTTGAGCGCAAAGGAATGCCTGCTTTGCCGAAGCGCGGCCTGGTCTGCGTGGTGTATGCCGAAGACAACGGCGTGGCAAAATTCGGTCGCAGGGGCGCCGCCTGCCGTTGACGGGGCAATGGCTTCTACTCGCTCGCCACGCGTAACAGCAAGGCAAAGCGCGATGGTCTACGCCCCGCTGGAATGAAACTCTGGGTGATTCGTTGATTGGGATGGAATGGGCGCGGGTGCGACAAGTCTTCTTGTAGGCGATGATTCGCAGGCAACCTTCGGTGTCGATGGATCGCAACAGGCTACCCAACAAAATGGGCAACCGCGATGGTGCAGCCGCAGGTGGTTGCCTTAACACCAAGGCTCCCGTGTGCGTGCTTGCATATTGTCACTCGATCCTTGCTTCGAAGGCGCTTCGATCTCGCCCCAGGGTGCCATCTGCAGCTGCATTATTGCCTCAACCAGGTCTCTGCGCCGGGCAGTGGTCACCAAGATTCTTCCGGCCCGCATCTTACCGAGGCTGAGAGGTGACATCCTGGCGTCTATGGCGCTAATGTCTTCGTAGTCTGTGATGAGACTTCGCGCACGCGCATGGACATGCAAGACTGCTTCGAAAGCATCTCACAAAGTCAGGGCTGGGTCATGCGAGTTGCAGCTATTCGCGAATTCGAGGAATCCATCAGTCGCGCAGTACGATTTCCTCCTTGCCTCTATGCTGCCCAGTGGCGGCATTGGTGAGTAAGAAACGCTGCAGCCTGTCCCCCAAACAAACACATATTGCAGTCTTTATCTGCTAGACGAATGACAAGGGCATATTCAAGCTGTCAAGAATTGGTATGGACATCGTAAAGATAGCAAAGGCTCAACACACAACACAGCGGTCCATGTTGCTCGAGTACGATACCTTCTTGCAATCATATGAGGAGTGACTGCAAAGGCTTATTTGTGCGACATGCACCTTAGCTGTGTCATGGCACGTCTCTAAGAGGTCATCACCAAGCCTTGGCCTCCCGCGTCATTCCTAGGCGATAGGGCACAACGAAGGCGTCATCAAATTGCAGACAGTGGGGACCTTGATGACAAAAATCGTCTGTCGACTGGCGCTACCAGCAGGTGGTGCAATGGCGTTTTCCGCAGGTCTAGTGCTCCAAAGTCCTGTTTGATAGAGGTGCAGCGGCAGAGGTCAGGCAAGCCTGCTGCATACATAAACTAAGGCGATAGGTGACAATGAGGTCCAGCTGAGCCCCCTGAAGTAGCTCTCGTTGTGATTCATGAGCCGTCCTTCACCGGTCACCTGCAAGCCTGTCTCGAGCCATGCTGCTGTCAGGGTCAGCATGGTCGGTGCTAACGATGCAGCTATGACACACAACGACAGTAACTCTCCAATATCAAAGCGGACGAAGGTTTCGCTTCTGGCGGAGCACAGATCTACGTTCCACGTACTTCCTTTCCCGCCGCGCGCTCAATTCGTCTTTTTCGCCACGCTTCTGTCTTACCCGCATAAACACATGATCTTTGATGAATGACTGAGTGGACAGAAGAGTTGCGCGAGGGAAAACAAGATCCGTAGTGGTGTACAATTCGAGGCTGATGCGGACCGACCGACAGCACTCTTGTTGCTTCAGTAGCGAAGAGCGTCTGGAATCCTGGATGAAGCTTTTGAAGAGTAGCTTGAGGTCGTCTGGTCTTTTCAGGAGTCCATTGAATCGTATATCCAGGGACTTCAGACGATTGAGACCTTGCACTGAAGAGAGCCATTTACTGGCAGGATGCATGTCATAAGATGAGCAGGCTTCCTCGATGATCAAGCTTGCGATGGTCCTAATCTGTGAAGGCATCAGGTGATTGTTGAGGAATACGGAAAGAAGCGTCCCGCAATCCAAGTATATCAGCTCCCTGTTACGCCAGTCAGACTGCAGCAAGTCGTTATAGGCTCCGGGATTATGGACCTTCGAGACACAGTCGCAGCTTACGGCGAATCGGTTTGAGGAGAAAGGCTCCCAGCGGACCTCGCTGTATACCTGACGGCTGGTACGCAAAAGTGCCAGGTCAAGCGACTCGCGGCATTCTGCGTGGCGATCGACGTTGGGTATATCTCGTTGAAGAAATTTGCAGGTGGCTTGATCGACATCGTAGTCCTCACTTGACTTGCAGACCCTGACCTCGAAGGCATCCCGCGCCACAATAGCTCTGATGTGGATTGTACGCCCGCCTAACACGTAGCCATAGATCTGTTTGCGGAGCTCATTGGGTAGCCTGAGGAGGGGCGATGACTCACTGTTGGAAGCAGTGCTACAGTGCTGTCAGCGCTTCATCGGGTACACGAAGGTTGGTGGCGATACATACATGGCTTTGTTAGATCTTGGTGAATTCTGTAAGTTGAGAGGTCTGGAAGGCTGCCTCCTCTGGCACACCTGTTTGTGATCGTTGAGTCGATATCGGGCAGGCATTGTGTAGTTCGTCGCTCTGGCAATGGATCAGCTCAAAATGGTTGGCTGAGAAGGAGAGAGATGAAATGTTTGCTTGGGTGGGTACGCAGCTGGAAAATGCTCCGCTCTCTATATACAGAACAAGAGAAGCGCCAAGGTTGACTGAGCGTTCGTGGCTCGGGTGTTGCATCACAAAAGGTCCGACCCGCCGCCAAAGATGAGTGATACTCGCACCCGCGTCTCAACCCCCGGTACAAGGCCACATGCGTTGCCTGGTGGAATGGGCGACGGGCCACTTTCTTCGCCCACATTTCCAGAGAGAGAGCCACGGTAACAACTGTTGCTGGTTCGTTTCGAACAAGGATCTACGGAAAGTCATTTCATCTTCAATCAGAAAGAGGGAGGGGATCAGGAATTGACCACGAATTGGCAGTGCACGTACCATGATGAAAGAGTTCTGGTGGCTACTTTCGCAAAGTTCCCTTGCCGGGGTACATGTCGTATTAAAGCGACAGGCTACAGGCAAGTCTCAAGTCCGAAGATCAGGACAGCTCCGCTCCATATCTAGGGGTGCCTTCCTGCTTGGGCCCTTGCTGCCGTGTTTATCACTAGATGGTAAGCCACAGGGTCTAGCCTCTGCAGCGTAGACTCAGGCGCGTAAGACCGCCCTTGCCTGCTCAGCCTCAACGCCAGACCTATGATGCTGACCAGCATTTGAGGGTGTGTTTTCCCAGCGCCGCTCCTTGCCTTTCCAGTAGTAAGCGGCTCTTCTCTTTGGCTCCGTCGTACTCTCCCAGTACATACAGCAACGAAGCCAGTGTATCGAGGTTCCTTGGTGTCTCTGGATGTCTCCTTCCTAACACTTTCTCGTCAAACTCGAGAAGCCATGTCCTTGTCGCCTCCTCCTCAGCATATTTGCCTCGTCCGGAAAGCGCCAACACCAGCTTCCTGGTAAGTAGAACTGTCTGGGTAGTCTCTCTCCCGTAAGCTTTCTCACTTTTCCCCAATAATCAACGGTACAAGATTCCCGCTTGTTCCAAGTCTTCATCTTCATAAAGCAGTGTTACCAAAATACTGGCACACGCTAAGGTATACGAATCGCAGGTATCCAGCGTTTTCTTATTATGCTCCAGCGCTTTGAGCCCCAAACTCGTCGCCGCATCGTAATTCTCGTGGTCTCTCAAAACGACTGCCAGCACGGAGGCCCAATTGCTCCGCGTGTTAGGATACATCGTGTTAAGGCCGGACGTCGGCATCGTTCGGCTGTACGGTATGCCGTGAGCTTCTTTGCACTTGTTGTAGGTTCGTTGGACAAGTGCTCGATGTATGTCGGGGTGGATCCCGAGCGAACGCCATTCAATCGTTGTTTGACCTATTCTTAGCGAGTGTCGGATGTGA
This sequence comes from Cladosporium oxysporum, assembly GCA_021018855.1. Taxonomy (NCBI): domain Eukaryota; kingdom Fungi; phylum Ascomycota; class Dothideomycetes; order Cladosporiales; family Cladosporiaceae; genus Cladosporium; species Cladosporium oxysporum. Next base: position 432,427 of record JAIQXY010000017.1, on the reverse strand, counting down.
TGGTAACGCTATAGTGTCGAAAACTGCGTGTGTTGTATATCAATCTCTCGGGTCATGGAGGCACTAGTCTAGTGGATCAATATGCACTGCGATGGCGGAAATCTTGCAGTGAGCGCAAAAGAAAGGTGACAGGAAAATGATTAGGTAGCAAACCCGTGCGAACAAGGACGACAGATCTAAGGCGACCTAAGTGTCTCGCTGAGATCATAAGCGCAGTGACAGACGTCCATAGGTCACGATATTGCCACGGTGTCGGCGTTTAAAACTACTAATTTCGCTGATACACGATCACACACATGGTGAATGAAATGCTAGCTAGCACCTACAGCTTGCTAGGACGGAGTCTTGCGGTCATGACTGCGAATAGCGTTCTTCATAGTTGTATCGACACAAAGCCCTCCCGTATCCCATATGGACGGAATGAGCTAGCGTATATGTGGTCACGTTTCTTGCTACGACAGCGATGTCTGCTATGTCTTTGTGCCGAATCGAGAGGGTGCGCATGCTGCGATACCTTGCTTGTCCAATGGCTGCTAGCAATGCCTCTATTCTACTGGGTCGTCCATGCTGGGCATTGCCAATGGAGTCGACCTAGGTACATGATCGAGGATCGAAATTAGGTAAGTGAGCCCACGTTGAGCGTTTCAACTCAGCTGAAGCAGTCTTTCTGGTCCCGGCAAAACGCAGAATACAATTCCTAGCTTGTGGTCGCGACGTGCAGTGCTGAGACCCAGACTTGAAAGGAGCTGGTCCCTATGAGGCCTTCAACCTCGTGTCATCAATGGGAGCCAAGAGTGGCTGTGCCGGATCGAGCTCTAAAGAATCCGTGGGGCTCTGTACCATCTGGAAATGATGTCTGGATATCTTGAAGCCATCGTTTTGCTCTGGTCCAATGTCATTGAACGTGGAGGAATCGCTTTGGTTAACTGAGGCGGCCGCAGGGTTCAGCATGTTAAATTCACTTACGTGTTGCAGCATGCCTACACGCTCGACTTTAGCAGATGGGATCGGAAACCGGTACGCGGTAAGGAAGAGGACGATCCGATACTGCGCAGCATTCACTCCCGTTTCTACATGTTTACCGCCTTGGGCTGATTGACGACAGCGATCGCACATCGCAACGCTCAATTTCTGAACTATGTCATGATCGAATTCACGGATTAGGGTGCCGTCGAAGGTGAAGTGAAATGTAGTCTATACCACCCTGCTTCTCAGCTTCACTCGACACATAATCGATTGTGACAGACATACTTCCGGTCGACAGCAATGCCTCGCATTACTCGAATCATGGTTGTGCGCGGAATAGCACTTCAAACAAGCAGGTATACTTGGGTCACGTCCTGATCATCGATGTCAGACACGATAGATGTGCGGTATAGCTACGGCGGAAAAATCGGTCAACTAATTGTGTCAATCCATCCACATGATGTAGAGCCCTGTCATCCGTGCATCCTTAGCTGAGCCTCGACATCCCAGGTTGCTGGTAAGGCACAATTTCTGGCTCTTAGTGCACCGCATCAAGCCTTGATTGATCGAAGCACCAACCATCATCAGTCAGAAGTGTTTGATGGTGGTAAAATACTGACGGACATGTGTGGATCTTTAGACTTAACCAAGTCCATTGCATCATTAGAGTCGTAGTGGAGAACCTTGGAGTTGTTCTCAATCAGGGGTAGCTCTTCACCGTAGCTCGTCACAAACTTCGAAAGGTCGAGGCAAGAGTTATGGAGAAAAAAGTCGTTGGTGACATTTGTCACCCATCCCAAGGCATTCGTATCTCTTGCGAGTCTCGATAGACAAGGAGGACACGTTGTCGTCGACGTGCCATTGGGATACTGAGGCTTTTTCTTGCCGAACAAATTCTTGGGTAGAATGTCCGTTATCGAAACGTCGTGCGAGAAGTGGATCTCAACCTTGTATGAGCATGAGATACATTTCATGTGCCATTGGTTCTTCGGCGGAAATGCCGCAGCTGGTGGCATTCTTCGAGTTGGAGCCCGATCGTTTGGACACCATGATCCTGGACACTCATGTTTCACGAAAGGCTGTTGCATGTCAGTAAATCTGCTTTCCATCAGAGAAAGATGTTTCTCACATTGTGGTGTTCAATTTGATTTTGGTGTGCGGCCTGAGCGGCGAAGTTGTCACTGACACGTGGCGTGATTATTGGGGCCCTTGAGCCATGTTTCGCGAGACTCTGTCCTTCCAATGCTTTTGAGACAGCAAAAGCAACGTCGGAGTGGTTGAACTGAGCCTCATTCATCTGTGGAATGTCGTTTGTTCCGCGCATATTGGCTGTCAAGACGTTGTTTCCAAGAAGGAAGTTGAAAATGAAAAATGGTATTCGAGGAAGATAATGGCACATCGGGACTTTATATGTTGACCGAGTTCCGACTCACAGTCCTTGGCAGCACTGCGCCCTTTCTCCTATGCGATCAATCCTGCCAGTCGAGCCAACAAAGATTTCGCATTATGTAGGGCGAACCTGTCGCAGCATGACAAGTATCTGTTCGGGTCTCGTCCCGTGCGCCAAATCATGGTCTGGCATCCACACCAGAGAACAGTTCCCGCGCTTACCTATCGAGGCAGGTCGCCTCCCAATCAATCGTGAGTGACATGCGCCTCAGCGTGACAAAGCCTCAAAATTGGCAGCAACAGCTGAGGGAAAAAAAGGCGACCATGGTGTGCCTATCAATATCACCGTGCATCAGTAGTGCTTTAGTACCACGCAAGTATCATGCAGATGCAAGACCATCACAAAAATCCCTGCAGCTTTGGAAAACGAGCCACATTACGTTTTACGCATGAGTGTCTGAGATATGTAGCGCTGTAAGCTTGTATTTTCGTAGCCAGCTCGGCCCAGGGAAAACAATATACCTCCTAGTCAAAGATGTTGGTTTCCCAAATGCTCCGATGATTGCTAGATAGCATCAGGTATACTATACCTATGCAAAAGTGGCGAGGAAAGGCCTTCGAAAAGCTTAAGAGTGCCTAGATAGCTGCATCAAGGCCTGCGCAGCACGTCGTGAGTGACCTATGAAATTGCAGGCCCGTCGACAACTATTTAGGGAACAACAGAGATTGAGTAATCAAGGAGCAGGCGTCCATTGCGGACCACGGCATCGCATCCACGATCGGGACAGGCGGCGGGTTCACAGGACAAGAATCGCGATGATGCAGCCACTAATCAACTCATCACCTATGCACTGATGCCCAGCCGCATCGACATAGATTGGAAGGTTCGATCGCCTCGTCTGGACCGTCGTGGCTGGCTTGCTGCTATCGTATTTATTGTTGCGTACCCACGTCTTCCGCCGCTCCCCGAGCCAAGATCGCTTCATACAGGGTTATATCCACTGCTTTGTGGCTTGACCGATTTTATATGGGTTGACCAACCACGTTGTATCGCAGTCGACCCCTTTCTATCGCAGCCCTAGACACACAGTAGCTGAGGAAAAAGGCAATCGTGACATGCTGATCGTTATCGCTGCGAAGCAGTACCGTGCAGACTTGACTATTTTCGTCTTTCAAGACCTGAGCTAGGACGTTTTGATCGCAAGTATCTCTGGCACATGCTAGCTTCGCTACGTACAAGCCTTGCAAATTGGCCAGCTCCAACCGATGCAGAGAGCGCGACCTGAGTCACGGACATGTTTGAGAGTAGAATGGAGCAATACTCAGTGTGTCACTATGTGCCACCCACTTTCGTCACTAAAAGGCATGGTTGCATACCAAGCAGGCGCTATGAACCATGAGTTGAAAGCAAGAAAATAGCAGTAATCTTGTCTTCCTGTGTATAAACTTCAAGAGAGTTCGCGATACACACATGAGACATGGGCGACGGTCGTGGATATTGTGCACAGCGCGCATGGCGTGAATGAGTGTCGAGTGTCGTGGTGCCTAAAACGGTTCTTCATGTGCGACGTCCTGCAGCAGCGATTGCTGCCGCACTGTCTTTCTTGTTTCCACGTCGTGAGCCAGATCGTCATGCTGCTAAATTAGTCGAGAACTATCCATAAGCTTGCGTTGACTGAGGCGAGCGTGGGTGCCGCTGCCGTGCCGCGTTTCATAGCGATCCTTGAAGTAACGTTGATCCTTGTACTGACCTGCCTAAAATTGGGCACGAGGCGGAAGGCATCCCCGCACCACCACATCCAAGAAGACGGCCGTGCTAATGTCACTCACACTGCACAGGCGATGTGCTTTCTGCGACTGCATGTCGTGACAGCCTGGATCATGTGTGCAGCTGAACACCCTGCCGCAATGTGGCATGATCCTAGGCGATGTCAATTGGCGCTGCGAGTATCCGATTCCCATTGATGGCTCGGTTTGCATGGTAATCGCATTCAAGTGGCGTATGATGGCGGCTAGGTAAATTAAGGAGGCTTCTAGGCAGACATGCTTGGGACCACGCGACAGCAAGTATAGTCTCCGCCGAACCAATTGTCTGAACTTCTGTCCTTCTTATGTTTGAATATTTCTCATTCTGTGTCAAACCTCAAGACATGCAATGGCTGGCAACACGGGTGAGACCAGTGATCAGGGGCTGGAAGCTCTTTTTGCGAGGCTCGGAGTTCCTCGATACACCGACAACGTTCAGCAACTGGAAGCCCTGTATGGAAGGCTCGGGATCCAACGACACACCAACAGTGACCAAACGATATGTCTGGTTCCGATTGAGTCTTTTAGCTCGAATTCAGCTTGTCTTTCTCTACAGGAACTCGTCACCTATTCGCAACATAAATTTCGTGGTCGCAAGGACAGCAAGGCGCTACTTCTGAGCATACCGCCTTTGTGGGAGAAAGCCACAGCGTTCGTTAAGCGCTATGGAAAATTCCTTCCTTCCATTACAGACTCAAACAGTCTGGACCGTGAATTCAATCAGGAAAGCCATGTCTTACAAGAACGGTGTGTGTCCTACATACTCATGCTCGAGGGAGAGGTTGCGAGAGAGAAATCCCAACAAGGTCAGTGACGCGGCAACATCTTTTCAAAAGGAGCTCTTGTACGTGACATCACGGGACAACGTGATGTGCCTACGAGTGTTGTGGCAGCAAAAAGATTCTGTACTAGAATTAGCAACGCCTCTGACAGCTGAATTTGCATTCCAGATCCGAATATCCGCAAAGGACGAGCCTCGGAAGGACGAATTGCTCAAGGACGAAGAAGAGGTCCGTATATGACTAAGAAAAGGAAGGCGGAGATAATTCGAGCAGCAGGGAAGTCGCAGGGCAAGGATGAATTCGTGTTGGTCGCCCCTAGTGGACCCAAACAAGGGATTAAGAAATCCTGGATGCGCCTCGACCCTGATTAGTCATTTAAAAGTCGGGCTGCGGTGCTTTTAGCGTTGTTAGGAGGAGAGATAGCCGAACACGGGAATTGAAACTCTTGGTATTTCTTATGACATAGCAACAGGCCGTAAGGGAAGGCGCGAATAAAGCCACAAAAAGTGCATCTGCAGAGAATCGTAATTCGTCTTCCGATCTTGTGACTCCATTGAAGTCTTCCAAACAATCAGCAGTCTGAACAAGACCGTATTTTGCAGCCGCGACCAAAGCGGTTCACTATCACATCAAGGCTCGAGGTGATGGACTGACACATCTCGTGCAAATCAATGATCGTTTTGAACTCTGATAGGATACTGGATGTACTCTGGGAGCATTAAAGAGTCCTCATGCATCAGTGGTGAACCATGCGCAATTCATCCTATTACAGACGGAAAATGGGGTTTTGTCAGCTTATTCATTTGTCACTTTTTCGTCTGCAGTTTGCTAAAGTGTTAGAAAAATTAGGATATGCCACACAGAAACGGCCCTCTGGCGCTCTATGCTGTAATTAAGGCTGGTCGCAGGTAGAGCACCTGGGACTACCGCCGTCGGCGAGTTCACAGTGGCAGGGCAAAGCTCGCTTTGCCTAAATATCTCGGTCACTAGCGTGCAAAATGGTCACCCGTCCGGTATGTGTAACGAGATGCAAGTATTCATGGATTTAGTCAGGTTAGTCACAGCTGCCTTGCCAAAAAGAACAACAAGCGATGGCGGAACTATCAATTCACCAATCCATAAGGACGGTCAACCTGATTCATTCGATGTCATAGACTATGCAAGTCTCTAGCTGCATTTTCTCAGTCAAGCCGTCGACTGACATATGGCCTGCACATATGTGAAGCGTTCTGTCTGAGTCGGCGATATCTGACTCAGCTGGCAAGTCTCGTAATTGATCGACAGTGTCGAATCATGATAACCAAAAGTTCGTGATGAGGATATCATAAATCCTCTGCATATAGGTCAAGCGATCATGGGCAAAGAACGAGTATGTAGGCCGTGCTATGCCCTTCGATTGATATCAGGGAAGTCTTGCCGTTCGCGAGGTCCTGCTCATAAGTGAGTTCGCCCCTACCGATTCATTTAGCAAGAGAAACTAACCTCGTTCGTCAAAATTGGGGTGCATCTACAAAGCTGTTTCGTATCGCTTGCCTTCCGCTTTACCAATAATTGGGTGTTAATGTCTCAATCGTGGATTTACGCACGATAGGTCGGATTGAACCAGGATCCTGCGCGGCCTGAGCGGAGCTGGCGAAGTGGGGATGTTTGTGGAGTGGTAGGAAACCCTTCCCCGCTCATTTAGACCACCCGGACCCGACGCGACTGCTTCGCCTCGGAGATTCTTCCCTCTGATAGAGACTGACCATCCAGGCCGTCGCCTTGATAAGAGAAAACATAGTACCGAACATCTGTGTCTCTAATACAATCGAATCGTGCTACGAAATGGAATTTGGCATGTTGTGGATGCACCAGGGCGTCTATATAGGAAGGACTCTCCGAGGGTGTATGGCCTTGCTTCGCAGCGATCACAGCGTCCACATGTACTGTAATTACAAAATATCTGACAACGAGATCAGATCTTGTAAAATCGGTGACTGTCTTATTGATAGCAATCCGGATAAGAAGGGTTTGAGAATTTGACATGGAAAATCTAGCAGAGACCTAGGATGACACCATTTGGCCAATACCTTTCCTGGGAGAGATGCTACCTCATCCTGTGGTCACTTCCTCCATCCAATATGAGTCCCGGAATCTTGCGTATGCAATTTGTGGCAACCAGGCCTACGAATAGTATATCCGAGAGCAATACAATGAGCGCCATAATCCCAATTTTAGCGCTGCCACTAGGAACCCAATTTTGAGGAACATTGATGAACCTCCACGCGAAAAGTAGGTTAAAAACCAGGAAATGCAACAATTTTAAAAACCTGAATGTTTGTAAGTAAGTTTTGGCACATGAGAAGCAAAGCACTAACCACATCTCGAACAGAACCACAAGTTCAACCCGCTGATTTAAAAACAGGCCGACCAGAGCCCAGCCCACTATCAGCTGCGAAAATAACCATAGGCCATACACTACGACCTGGACCTCGCCAGTGCAAGAGCAGACGCTGATGAATAGGCCGAGACTTGCTATGAATGATAAGTCGCGGACGAAGGAGACCCTGTCCATCTGGGTCAGTATGAAGCTCTGGAGACATTGCGAAACGATATACTTACTGCTTAATCCATGCGTCTCTTCTGAAGCTCGATGATGTAGTCGAGCATAAGGAAACCAATACCATGAGACCACATAAGACGACTAGGGAGTCGTGTCGCAGCACATAAGATTCTGGAGGGTCAAGAGAAGCCTCTGATGGTATAACGAAAGAAGGTAGTCGGTCGATCACTCTGGCGACTGCAAATGCCATCTTGATATCTCTGCCGCGTTCTTGATGTTAAATGGTGGGAGAGACTGGTGTCGCAGACCGAGGGACCGTGGAAATTCGAGTCGCAGATCGTAAACTTTGCATGCCAAGACATTCTACGCTTGTAAAGCAAGTCGACCGATAATCGCAATCCGTGGTGATATATTCAACGTGGGAGGCATGTAAAACCAAAGAGGTTGCAGAAGTTGAAGTAAGGATTTTCGTGTACGACATATCATCGACGCGCAACGGACCCAGGCAAGCCAGGGTAGTGGGTGACGGACGGGCCAAGGACAGGTCTTCTCATTCAGCGGAACTGTGTTGGCGTTTGTGTCTGCGATTTACAGCAACGAGGGCTCATACGACAAGCGGAAACAGGATAGTAACGTGGCGGCGGACGCGTCGGATGAGAAGAAGATTGAAGTGCAAGTGATAAGGCCAGAGCCATGAGCGAGGTGCCTGACGGGCGAATGAGCAAATTTGTGCGCAGAGGTTGAAATTAATGACAAACGGATGAATCGGTGGTGCACCATCATCGACAACACGGTTAGAGAGGTGGAGGAGATGGAGGCTAGTCGATCAGACGTGGCGCAGGCACGGAAAGAGGAGATTCAAAGCAAGTGAGGCTGGGGCAGTCTTTGCCCATGCTTGAAATTTGTAACTTCCATACACTTTGCAACCTTCAACATGTCTTCTTGTCCGTTCGCCAAAGACATGAATGAAATCCATTTGCGACGCCTCTCCGTTGCGCCGCTGCTTTTATTTCACGGCTTCGTTTCTTGTTGCGAGTTTGGAAGAAGCAAGAAGGGTGTGCCGATCTAGATCCCAGCTGGACTGGCGGAGCGCCAATTTGAGCTTTCTTAGATTCGTGCCACACTGTAGTACTCTCGACACAGCTTTCGAGACCGGAATTTCGTCCTCCGAGTTCTCCAAGCCGTACATATCGACGTGACATACGAGCGATTTTAGACGGGAGAAGCCGCTCTCTAGGCGAGCTAAGTACCTCGTCGCAGACTCCATATACTTACAAGCGGCGAGGGGATCACCGCTCTGGTCTATCCAACCATTGATGCAGAGCTCCAAGTGATCATCCGTGATCCAAGGCGTCGTCGAATCATCAGCCCAATCCAACAAGCGGCGAAGATGTGTCGCACTCCAAAAAGCATATCCACGGGTGTGTAAGGTGACGTTGCGAACATCGTCGGCGTGAAGAATAATTCCCCTCAAGGCGACGAGTACTTGTAAGGCGTCTGCATCGACATTGTCCTCATAGCCAGGTCTCAAAATCAAAGAGCTTCAGCGCTTTGTGTGCGACACGCGTAGAAACGTAAGCTAAACGGTCAAAGCTTGCAATCTCAATATTGCTCAACTGTTCCCTGTCTCGGGAACTGAGTGGCCTGCATATATAAGGTATCATGCCCTATCAGCGCTCCCATGAAAGCATCGGAAACCACAGAATTTGTGCGCATGTTAGCGGAAATGTCCAACCGCGCACCAATCGCTACTAGTCATACCGACAGCCTCCCGGTTGTAAAAAATGTCTGCCTCCAGAAGTATTCGTCCTTCTCAAAAGCACTTGTCCGATCGTCGTCTTGCAGTCGGTCAACCACAAGCCTGTACCAGCCCATGTCGCACCTCGGGATACAGCATCAAGAAGGGAAACTTATCGGCGGTGATATTGCCGCAGATTTGGGTCCAGTAGCTTCGCTTACGCTTGTGGCGGTGGCCAAATCTCAAATAGAGCAAGGAAGCTATAGGCCCTTTGCGAGATATGGCCTAGCGACTTGGCAGGAATCGCAAAAGTATTTAGCGGCTGCTGGTCCTCTTGTGCTCTTTTCTCCTCTTCTGTTCTGACCTGCTTCCGCTTTCTGCGCCGTACACATACCATGGCTGATCATTTTCAACCATCCCTGGACAGAGACAGCCAGACCTCTACCATCGCCAAAGACTGCAAGGGACGCACTATCCCACAGTCTGGCCTACAGGAAAGGCACGAATCTTCGCAGCCTGTCTCGTCTGCTGGAGACGACACGAGATGGCACCCTTTTCAGTCAGAGACGAATGCCAACGACACAAGCAAAAGAAGACCATCCCCTGCTATGCACGGCGTTGTGAGCTTCCCCTCCCTTCTTGTTGGTTCTAGGGTCTTAACCTGTCCGATCGCTTTCCATTGACACCTTTCAGCAGACCAGCTCGACGAGACAATTTCCGTCCGCGAAGTCCTCGACAAATGCCATTTCGGACGCTGTGATTCCGTCACTCGCCCGGTCGCGATCCGTATCGAGCAATGATGAACAACCAGTACTCAGGGTCATTTCGCCTTGCCTTCGAGGCGTCAAGCTTTCCACAATGGAAGCCGCGAGTGAGGAAGAGAAACAAGTCGAAGAGGCGCGAAGTGAACATGGACAAGAAAAGAACGACGAGGACGACAACCCAGAACAAGAGAAGGTAACAGATGAGTACAACAAGATGTGGATCAAAGAAGGTGCAAATAGATACGCACAGGAAGAATACAGTGGCGATGAAGCAGCGGCAGAGGGAAGTGAAAACCATGGCCAAGTGTTGAAACGAGTGGAATCAACGAAACGGCAAGTGGCGGCGAAGGGCTGCGTAGGAGCATCTAGGGATTTGAATGATGGAGAGCTCGATGACGAAGCACCCGGTGGAAGAAGGAAGCGGCTCTTGAAAAAAAGCGGAGTCCTTCGTTGCTCGACGTCAGAAGAACGCCCAAACAAGCGTAGTAAGCACGATGGTGGTGAATACTTGAACGGTGCCGCGACTACTGATTCGAACCTTCGAACAATCAGCCGGAGAACAAGGAGACATGCTTCGCGGGTCGTCACGATGGGAACGGGCTGTGCATCTGGCTGAGAGGAGGAAAATTGTAGCCTGAAATGCAAGGTCTCCTCGGTGGTATTGGCGCCTTTGGCTTTCCAGCCACTGATCCCAGTGACATCATTTGGGCAGCCAGCTGCAGCACCTAGGAACTGTGAAACACCAAGCCACTCTGCCGGGAGTACATCAACAAGTGTTTATGCCGTTATGCGGTGGACGAAAGCAAAGGACGAAAGCAAAGACGGACAGTGTTGTGCACCTTTACGATTGGTGTATTTACTATTGGTGGATATCCCTCCGCCAACACGGCACATACCGAGATCAATATGAATTTCTGAAAGTTGGGTAGGCGAGAGCAGTCGATGCCGACTGCAATCGACCCGAAATCGTGTGTGCATTTATCCTCAAGGCCACCATTGTTTTGTCATTTGTTGCGTCGATGACGCCAACTTCTGCCGTGGGAAGTCGGGTAGAGATAAAAGTCAAATTTGACTATCAACACGACTTGGTAGTTGTATCCGGTCAGACAGACGCGAACTATCGTTTGTTGGCAAGATGGTCATCCGCCGAATGTAATGGTGTCGCACTTTAGCTGACTCACTTCTTGAGTTAACCCTCGCAAGTGTAGCAACTCACTAGTAGAATGTCGAGCTTGCCGACTCTGAACCTGCTTATTGCGGAACTGGAACAGTAGCGAAGCGACAGTCAGTGGATTCGAATGAGCGAAGCTGACGCCAATTCGGCTACTAATGGGTTCACAATGACCTAACCGTAAGAGGAGGCAAAATATTGGCGTGAGATCCCAGACGACAGTATCTATCGGCGGTAGCCGCGTCTCAAGACGCGCTCGTCGTAATTGAGAGTGTGCACAAATACGTTGTCAGAGAATAGAAAAAAAGCACTTCCCCATGCTTGCAACTTCCCGTTCCCGATAAGGGCGCTTAGCGACCGGCGTGCCGACCGTCATGCTTCTTGAGGCGAGACAGAAGTGACTTCCGGGTCGCTGCTTCGGGACTGGCTGGCTTGCTAACTCGCGTATGCCGCATGATAAAAATACTTTCCACGGCTGCATTTCCTATTCGCTCAGAGAGACCGCCATAAGTGACTTTGTTCGCACTGCGCATGCAGTCAACGACAGGTGATGATAGAAGTCATTTCTTCAGCGTCAAGCTTATCACTGATGAAAAGTTGCCCTATAACGTAAGCGAAATGGAACCGTAATTGGCCATGTGGAGCTGCTGTTGTGCAACTTGCTGTCGATAGGACTGCATGCCCTATCATTCGATCACATCTGGTTCTTCAGTAAGCCGCGTACCTTTCTCTCCAACCGTGCTTATCAGTCGAGTCATGCATGGCCGTGGCGAGCGAGCCTGGGACCAGGCTTGGGCGAGATTGACAGCTGACAGGGTTGGTTCTAGCCAAGGTAAGTTGGTGATGCATGGAAGGAACACGTGAATCAAAGTGTGACAATACAACTCCGGACAGGAGGCGGATCGAAAAGGTCCTGGTGACCATCCCTCCACTCACATCAGTGATCGACTGCACTCGAGTAAGATGAGCCAAGGACTCCATCTACCAACAACGAGAGACAGAGAATAGATCCAGGGAGCCGCCACGTTGTAGAATCGAACGTATCACATGGCAGCCTAGCCCTGGCTATTATCCCATGAGCTCCAAACGGGTCGAATACATAGTGCCGCTCTATCACTAGTGCTATAAGTCGACATCATGTAACTATGCCTTTCACCCGAGCCTTTCCAGAAATCACCATGGGGGATGCGGGTGCGGACGGATGGAATATGGGGTTCGGAGCCCATCGCGAGCACGTTGTTAGAATCTTGCGAGCCTGAGTGACCACTGTTACGTGAGTGTGGAATGAGGTGACTAAGAGGCCGGGTTTGTACTCGGTGGAGAGGGCATGTGACAGACGGCGGGTGTACAGGACACGGATCGCGATGATGCAGCCACTCTTGAACTCATCACCTTTACACCGATGCCCAACCGTATCAACATGAATTGGAAGGGTTGCTCGCTTCGCCTGGACTAATGTGGCTGGCCTGCTGCTATCGTACATATCGTTCCAACCCTACGACTTCAAGACTAAGATCGCATTGTACAGGTTATCCCTATTGAATTGTGGCTTAATCGATTCTTACACGGGTTGACTAATACGTTGTATTGCAGTGAAAATAATCTACGTCCTTACGTATGATAGCAGCAAGAAATGTAAACATGATAGCCTGGCTACGTCCGAACTTTATTCACTGCCAGCTTTGACCGCTTCGCGACGCAGGCAGAGAACGCCGGATGAAAAGCCGAAGACCTGGACCGGTGAGCGAGCTAAATTGGGTATTGCGTTGCGACGTACGAACCATCCCTGCCACGCGAAGCCACGTTGCCCAACTGCACTGAATGACTGGTCTTAGGTGTCTTCGACGGAGGCGGTGTGTAGCAGGATGTGAGGAAAGCTGCTGCAAGGATGAGAACCATGAGTAATGCCGCAAGGAGTACCTGGTTTTCATATTTCCCGGGAAGAATGCACCGTGCTAACGGTCTGGTCACGTCGGACTGGTCCTTTCACATATGTGATCGATGGTTCTCAGCTCGGCTATCTAATCTAGTGTCTGGGCATACATCCATCGACTTTCATTCGCGTAATATGTGATACTGCAGACCCGAAACGAACAGAGATGAGGATCACCCCTTCCTGTAGGGACGGATGCCCGCGCTGCAATGTTTGTTTAAGCAAGCGTTTACAAGATAATCTATACTATACCCGCAGCCTCACAAACCCCATCAACTATCAATCTGTCGTCACCTGCCACGCTCATCACCATAAGCGCAGGCAAAACACCCCTGTCCTTCTATACATTCACTCCGTACGCCATCTTCAAACACGTGCGCGCTATCCGATCATTCACTGCTCTTTCTTGCCTCTACATCGCCCTTATCCACACACTCCCACCTTCAGTGCCATCACTGCAATCACTCACACATTCGTAACGATGCCTAAGCCTGTCTCTCACAGCCGACCCGCCGGCGTCGAACTCCTGGCCGAAAACCTTGACAAATCACTCCTCGATGGTCGCTCCTACAGGGTCGTCAGGCTGCCCAATCAACTCGAAGCTTTGCTCATCCACGATGCCGACACCGAGAAGGCCTCTGCGGCCATGGACGTCAACGTGGGTAGCTTCAGCGACGTGAAAGATTTGCCGGGTATTGCGCATGCTGTAGAGCACATTCTGTTCATGGGCACTGAGAAGGTGAGAGATATTCACCAGGCACAAAGCCATTGGCGAAAGCGCAAAACGCTAACCACTTGATTCACCAGTACCCCCGGGAGAATGAATATAACTCCTACCTTACCAAATTCGGCGGTAGGTCCAATGCGTTCACCACGTGCACCTCCACCAACTACTACTTCGAACTCTCGGCAACCTCCGCAGCAAAGAACCCTTCCAGCTTCGCAGACAGCAGCCGAACAAGCCCGCCAGAACCCAAAGCGAGCGTACCCTTATACGGCGCACTCGACCGTTTCGCCCAATTCTTCATCCACCCGCTCTTCTCCGAGGATACGCTCGATCGTGAGCTGCGTGCTGTGGACTCCGAAAACAAGAAGAACTTGCAGAACGATCAGTGGCGCATGGTACAATTGGACCGTGAACTGTCGAACGAGAACCACCCATACCACAAATTCAATACTGGCAACTTTCACACACTACACGACGAGCCATTGTCTAAAGGCATTGTTATTAGAGATGCATTCATGGACTTTCACAAGGAGCGATACTCGGCAAACCGCATGAAATTGGTCGTTCTTGGAAGAGAGGGCTTGGATGAGCTGCAGGAATGGGTGGGGGAGTTATTTTCCGCTGTGCCAAATCGAAACCTGCCAAAGTTGCAATGGAACGGTATTCCAGTGTATGGAGAGTCGAATCTGGGTATCAAGGTGTTCGTCAAGCCGGTGATGCAGGAAAGACAGCTGGAACTGCACTTCCCGTACCCTGACGAGGAGGACCTCTGGCAGTCGAAGCCCGGCAAGTACATCGCATATCTCGTCGGTCACGAGGGACCGGGTAGTCTTTTGGCATACTTGAAGGCTAGTGGCTGGGTCAACAATCTCAGCGCAGGTCCGGTGCCGCTTTGTCCTGGAACCGGTCGATTCCTTTGCACTTTGACTTTGACCGAGGAAGGCCTCAAGCATAACCGCGAGATCGTGAAGGCATTCTTCCAGTACGTCGCTTTGTTGAAGGATTTATCACCACAAAAGTGGGTGGTTGAGGAGATGGCTAGGCTCAGCGAGATCGAGTTCAAGTTTCACCAGAAGAACCCTGCCAGTATGACCACAAGCGCGTTGAGCGGTTTCATGCAGCAACCTCTGCCCAGAGAGCAGATTTTCAGCGGGCAATACTTGATCACCAAGTTCGACCCAACGGCAATTTCACGCGGATTGGCTGCGCTCAGGCCCGAGAATTTCCGCTACTTTGTAATCAGCCAGGACTTCTGTGGAGACTTGCCCTTGAAGGAAAAGTGGTATGGCACCGAGTATAAGATCGAGAGGATTTCCGCAGACTTCATTGAGGAGCTCGAGGCTACCGTATCTGCACCGGCTGCTTCTCGCCCCATCGAGTTCCACTTGCCTGGCAAGAACGAGTTCGTACCGGAATGCCTTGACGTAGAGAAGAAGGAGGTTGAACAACCTGCTACCACTCCCAAACTGATCCGCAACACCGAAAACTCAAGGACATGGCTCAAGAAAGACGATCGATTCTGGGTTCCAAAGGCAAACTTGTTCATCCGCCTGCGTAGTCCGATTACCAACGTTACACCACTCGCCTCGACCTTAACCTGCATGTACAGTAAGCTTGTTGACGATGGCCTTAACGAGTATTCGTACAATGCCGAGATTGCTGGCTTGCGCTATGCGCTATCCCCTCGCGCCTCCGGCCTGGATATCCATCTCAGTGGATACAACGACAAGATGCCAGTCCTACTCGCGAAGGTCTTGCTCGGTATGCGCGATCTAAAGATCAAGGAGGATCGTTTCGAAATTGTCAAAGAGTCACTCCTGCGTGACTTGCGCAACTTCGAGTACATGGAACCCTTCCATCAGGGTACCGCATGCATTCGCAATCTCCTCGTTGAGGGCGACTGGGCTCGGTCCGAGCTGAAGGCTGAACTCGAGTCGGTCACCTCGGCGGACGTGCGTGCCTTCGTCCCGCAAATCTTTCGCCAGATGCACGCCGAAATCATTATACACGGAAATGCGCACAAGGAGGTCGCTCTTCACATAACAGAACTTATCGAAGACACATTGCAGCCTCGTTGCTTGCCAGCTAGCCAGTGACCTATCACGCGTAACGTTCTGCTTCCTACTGGCAGTGATTATCGCTGGGAAACGACTCTCAAGGATCCCGAAAACATCAACCACTGCATCGAGTACATCATTATGATCGGCCACAATCAAGACCGCCCACAACGCGCTCGTCTCTTGTTGATGGCACACATACTCAAAGAACCCTGCTACAACACTTTACGCACCCAAGAACAACTTGGCTACGTCGTGGGTAGCGCGGTGATGATTATGAATACTGCACAAGGCTTCCGCATTCGCATTCAAAGCGAGCAGAATTGCGCTTTCCTCGAGAAGCGCATCAGCAATTTCCTCGTCAACTTCGAGAAAGAGCTCGAGGCAATGTCGGAAGGAGACTTTGAGAAGCACAAGATCAGTCTCATCAACAAGCAGCTGGAAAAGCCACAGAATTTGAGCGAGGAGAGTGAAACCCTGTGGGACCACATTGGTTCTGGGACCTTCGATTTTGATCGCGGTAAGCTTACATTTACGACCTACACACATCTACTCAAAACCTAACAGACCATCGCAGGACGCTACGATGCCGAAAATATCAACCTCATCACGAAACCCAATCTCCAGAAGTTCTTCCACCGTCACTTCCACCCAGGCTCCGAACTCCGCGCAAAGGTCGCAGTTCATTTCATCGCTCAAGGCAAAGCCGTACTCGAAGATGGCGCGGAGAAAGACTTTGTTGCTGATGACCAGGGGAGGAATACCATCTTGATCCAAGATGTGCGCGCGTGGAAAGCCAGCTTGACCGCTAGCCAGGGCCCGCGCATGGTGAACGACCTGACGGAGTTTGAGGACTTTGATGAGTATGCACGCCGGCAATCAGAGTTGGCGAGGTAAATGGGTTTTAGGGTTATGCTTAGGGTCGTAACATGCCAGAGGCCCACTTCTCTCATGTGCGTTAGCGCGTCACCTGCGTCAGCACGTCTTCAACGTCTTCTTTTACAATACCCAAGTCCATTCTCGCTTACTTCGTCATGTGAGCCTTCTACCTGACCTGTATCGACTTCTCCACTCGTCCGCAGAGAGTAAGTGTGTATAGATGACCATCAAATGCGCGAAGGCCGCCAGCTGCTTCAAGCAGCGGCTTATCCAAGTTCGCGTCCAAATAAGTGTTTGAAGGTCTAGCACCACGCTAGTTCAAAGCTTTGAATGGATATCAAAGGCGCACGCAAACGCTACATCGCTTGTCAGTTACATCCAAAGCACTTCCTGCAGTGACGTTGTGACATCTATAATTCGTGTCACAAGTGTGCCCGTAAGGCAGAACCTGTCATTCACTGTGGGCACGAGGTCTTCCCATTAACTTAAAGAGAAAGAACCACTCAAGTGGTAGCTCTACTGTTTTGAGTCTCTATGGAACTGCATTTTATTCTGGTCTTTTCTGGACATGGCCGTCAAATTGTTCTCCGAACAAACAACACACATACTGGTCACCCAGTCAAACAAACTAGGCAGCCTCCAAAGTGCAATCAGTCAACACAGATACACCTGCTCGCCTTTACTATCTGACCACTCATAGGTCCGGACTAGACCAATCCACCCTGATGATATCACTGCCCAGGAATCCGAGTTGCAGTGAGTTTCAAGATGACAAGTATCCAGAAGAAGTATCCAAGCAGTCGTGACTGTAGCACTCGGTCGATGATGCTTACACCTTTTTGTTGCAGCCGTTTGCTCCAATTGAAGAGAAAGCTAACCAAGGCGATTGATCGAATTCTTGACACATCCTCAGATACGTCCAGGTGGGCCCGAAGGCAACTCCGAAAAGCAGGGGTTGGAAGACTTGGCTGAATGTGGCTTGCGAACTTTGCCAAGGAGGGAAATATGCAAGTAGCTTAACCAAGAGCACAATAACGACGCTCGTAGCCCCAGTGGCAGTGACAACCAAGACAACAGCGAAGAAAATGCCGAGTAGAGTGTTGTGTTGAGACAGCTCATCAAGCTTGTCGAATGATAGATCCCACACATGCCATGATAGGCTGTGTTCGGTGTGTTTGGCTTGAGAATCCATTGCGCGCACGTCTGTGTGTGTGTGTGTGTGTGTTGTGTGTGGTCTGTGAAGGTACGTAGGAAAGAGAGGAAGAAGAGGAAAGAGGACGAACGATGTTGAGTCGCCTTTATACCCTGCAGTCTTGGCTCCGGTTCCAAGAACTGTCCAGTGATCAGGAGTGACCTGCATGGAAACATGATCCGAGGAAAGCCGAGAAGAGTGATGGTGCGTGCACGGTATGATTCAGGATGAAGAGTTACGTGCAGACTATCACCACCGGCCTACTGAGTCGCTGGCCGGCAGGTCCGTCGAATACCTCTATGCACGTTTTGCATGGGAGATATCTTTGAAGGTCATCGGTTTCCAACACATCCCTCTTCCCAAATTCAAAGACCACGGCCTCAAGATACGCAACGGTATGAGGAGGGAACTGACTCAATGCCTCGATATCGATTTACTTCTTGATGATGCTACGGTGAGAGAAAGTATCTCAGCATTTGGGTGCGTCCATGATATCGTGAATGACTACTGCGCCTTACTGCCACAAGAAGGGCTGCAAAATAGCCTCGAAGCCTCTCGGCATGGTAACTGGCGATGTTATGGAGGTGCTAGTGGCTTGAGCGGGTGCTGTTCCTACGATGGAACTCAATTCTATTGAGAGATGTGGGTTTGTGAACTCGAAGCGAATAATGCAAGGTTAATGACTTGGAAGCGGATCCAATATACAGAAGAAAGAGGTGGAGAAAAATTGGAGAACGCGAACCAGCCAGGAGTAGCGGTGCAAGGTGAGGTATGAGGTATGGTTGGCAGCAGTATGAAGAAAGCGACGTTCAGCGGCACGACGTGTGAAGATTAACAGCCGGAGGAGACGTCTGGGACAATCCACGTGATGAGGGGGTCGCAATGAAGACATCCAGGCCTTCGATGTATGAAAGCATCCAAGAAGGATGTGCGAAAGGTATAGATACAGACTATATCATTCTCCATGGTAAAGTGTTCCCCAGATTCGCAAAACACTCGCGTACTTCCAGCTGGGTTGTGATTGATCCACACTTGCTCTGTCAACAGACCACGCATTCATACTTCTCACACTCATGTTGCTGACGCATGCGCCAGCCTCCATGGACGTCGATCGTCGGAGCCTAGTCTTCAAATTGGGGCTGCCACACATGTGCTCTGGCGAGCTCGGTCGACTGCCTCCTCTAAGGTCGAGATTGGGCTGTGCGCTGACTCTGAGTCTCAGTGTGCAAGCCTCGTCGTGCAAGTTACAGCCATTGCGGCATGTAGCAGGCAGCACGGTCTGATAAGACGCAGCAGTGACTCCGAAAGAACGGTCTGGCGTTTTATGCACATGCATAGTACATGCATGAATGAATGCATGCAGAGCGGCACTAGTTTGGCCGATGCAACGAAGGGGCTACCGACTGCTTGATGAATTCGTGAAAGCGCAGAAGTCGCTGCATATCGGTCGGTGACCGGCGAGTCCGTTACACAACAAGCTTGAAGCTCTCAATGATAAAGAAATTCGTGAATGCTAAGTAGCACTGTGTGCGCAACAAACAGGTTTTATGATTTGATTTCGCAGGCCAGTAGACGGCTTGTTGCAGTACCAATGAATAGGTGTGATCTCTCTATTCCAGACATGCCACTGTTTCGAGCTTTGGCTGCCTTCGTTGGGATGGCAATATAACCGGAAAAAAACCCCCTCCGGTGTGACTTTGGATAAGATCGGAAGTACGAGTTTGCCTCAATATGTTGACCGGAGTAATCGAGCACACTCCACCATTGTCACCCAATGGGTAACCCGCTGGCTTAAAATATATTTCGGACATTCAAAAAGCGTGAAGTCATAGCGGACAGGTCAGTACAAGGCAAGAACAGAAGGAAAAAAGGTAAAAAGCGGCAACAGTAATCAAGCTGCGAGAGATTCGAACCATCCGCGCAGTCTGTCATCTGGCTGGGGCTCATTGAGAGACGTCACTCCCATGATCGGAATGCGACTTTTCGACGAGCTCAGCATACTCGAAAGCCGCTTGCGGCACGAGTGATGGAGACTCGTCGAGTGCGACTTGGTAGTCTTCTTGTCGTGAAACTTGCGCATAGGTCAAGGCGGTATCGTCGTGGTCTGCCACATTGCTCCTAAGCCCTGCGGCATCGCATATTGCTCTCATCTCTTCGACTTTCTCGTTCACTTTGTCCAAATCCTGCAGGATTTTCATCTGCTCCTGCTCAATTGTGGCTTCGAACTGTTCGTCGGCGATGCAAAGCGGCTCGTCATGGTCTTGACGAAGATTTCGCGAGTCGAGAGCTGCATTGTAGTCGTACTCGAGATCCGCGAGCCTCTCGCCGAAGATGTCAGCCTGGGCTTTCTTCTCATACAAGTTCGTCGAACGCTTGTCAAGCTGTGCTTCCGGCCGCCCGTTGCCCTCATTGCCGTTGTGTGGCCTAGTTGAAACCTCCGTGGAGATGACCATTGGGGATGGAGCGTGGAAAGGGTCTAGCTGCATCATCTGGCGCGCAGCCTCCACGAAACAACTTTCATTGTTTTGCAAAACTAGCTGCACTTGCTCGAAAGTCTTCCTCTGTCTCGTAAACTCGACGGCCTGCGTCTCAAGGTATGCTCTGTCGACCTCGAAAAGTTTGCGAAGATTGGCCAATGTGCTGGAAGAAGGGTCCACGGTGGTTTTGGAAGGGTCGATGGCCTTCTCGTACTGTCCTCTTGTCCGCAGATATGTCTGCTTCGCGCGCCGCCACCGAAGTTCTGATGCGTTGAGATCCGCACGAAGGTTTGCCTCTTTGGCACGAGCACTCGCCAAGTTCTTGTACTCTTTACCCAGGTCCACCGCAGAAGACGTACGAGACTTCTGAGAAAGCTCTCCCAAGGAGTGCCTGCGCTTAGGGCGGTCTACGGCAAAGGTCCAGGAACGCGACATCAGGGCATTGGTGGCGCCGCCCAGCTCTAGTGACGGATATCGAGCAGCTTGCGGAGGCCGTTGCGAGGCGAGAGACTGTGATTTGGAGTCTGGATTCCTGCTGATCCAAACTCGTTCTGGCGAGAACTCGTGGAGGCTGCTTGGGCGGTTTGCTGCAGTTAGGCGGCTCAAATTCGTATGGTGCATTGGTGTAGCAAAGAGAGATCCCCTTTGCGTGGCAGACGTATGACGATTATGAGTCGCTCGCTCGCATGTAGTGGCCAAGCCTAAACGTCCGTGTTTACCGCCAGTCTGACGCGCATGGCCCTACAAAGGAGATTGCACGGTTCCGTAGCAGTATCTTGAAAGTATGACAGCAGACTCCAGGGGTTTCAGTTTGTAACGGTCGCATCCCCAAATGCAGGGGGCTCTCCTGTCGTTGACCCATACGACTCTGCAAGTGTGAGGTCAGGTTCAGTAGGCCACCGCCAGGAAAAACCTCGATATTGCTTCTTGTCGGGACTCGCTCAGCTGCAGCATGCAGGATGCCGCATGCGATATTGGCTGCTTTCAGTTTCCTTGGTTTTGTGCAGAACACAAATGGCCAGCCGAGCATTGCTACTCCGTTCTTGGACCAGGTTCGCTGGGCTTATGCCCCTCCAAGATTGTTCGTTTGATCTCATGAGCGATCAAAACATCTTTGGATTTTGAACAACTGATACGACTCACAACCCAGCGCCATATATACTGAGGAATCACACTGCTTGTTTTAGCCAGCGCTCGATACTCTAGACATAATACTTTGAGTGGTAATGTAAGATATTGATTGTCTATGTACTTTCTTACAGTATGAACTGATGACTATTTCTTTCGAATTGTTTCCCCAGTGCTTGATACGGATTCAAAATCGAACAACATGTGCTGACGCCATCCTCGAGGGACATGTGGCCAGTTGCAAAGAATGGTCGGGCTGAGACGACATCCAAGGCGAACAGGGCTACGAGAGTGGGGACCATCTCATGGCAGCAATGATCGTGGATATGGCGTGGGAGTTGACGGGACGAGGCGTTCGCCTCACGCAATTGCTCCTCAAGTGCACCCCGATTCCCTCCTCGCTAGGAGTCGACAGTCTCGCTGTTCACATGCCCCGGCCTCGCCGCGGCAATCCCACAAGGCAAACAGTAGGCTGTGACGGGGCGCGGCGCTTGGCATCGAGAGCGGCACCGGATATGCACGTAAATCATTCGATAGCGGACTGCCTCCAACCTCATCAAATGGAACCGGAGCTTTCGTCTCGAAGGAAGCGCGGACGTAGGATGTGGCGCTTTTCAAACAATGCAATCATGCGAATTTCCAGCACGAGACTACTGAGATGCTATGTATAACCAGGCTGCGAGCACGCAAAGCTCACAAGAAGGCCGAGCTCCATGAGGTGATACAGTGGTCTTGCCAGAACTGCATATGTTGGGACAAGGGTCTGTGGGTCACAAACATGACTATTTTGCTTTACCAAGCACAATCGAACTCCACGGACCAGGTAACAGTGTCCGTCGCTGCGGGCAGGATTGAAGACGTCCGTGACACAATCAAGAGCACGCATGAGCACAGGCCAGAGCGACCGGTCTGCTGACCCGACATGCCTTTGAACGCGAGGCGGAAAGACTTCCCGGGTCGCCTTGTTGAAACTGGCTGGTCCGCTAGTCTGGCCCATGCTGGGTAGAATCACGTTTGTCACGGCTACCAGACGTTTCAGTGCGGACTGACAGGTATGATTGAGCGAGCTTAAGCTGAACGTGCGGTTTGGAATAATCGTGATTCTACGCATCGAGGGTGACGACAGGGGGCTGTGTTGTGGTTGGCCATTCGCAGCGGGCCTTGGTAAGAGGGACATTGAGATAACGTGAATGAAAATAGTGACTAACTGATATTTGACCGTCAACATTCCGGAAATAAACCCACGTATTGACACATGAGCGAGGTTTTTTACGATCATAACTCAGTGCTCAGATCTGGGCACATTGTCCAACGCGGCATGTCGGTTAGGCCAATAGCGCATATCAATTCTCGTGGCTCTCGACAGAGCTGATGCGGCAGATATGACTATATTGTGGTATCCCTGTCCCTGTATCCAGTGATGTCCTCGATATGTTTCGGATGAGGGATTGTTGCCTATAGAAATGTCAGCTTCGTATTACTATCGTACTGTTGTAAGTGCGTCAGCGAACATTACAGAGAGGGTGTCTAGTTATGGCGTAAAGGCCGGGACAAATTCTCATAATTCACAAATTTATATAAGTCACGTGACGTCCCAGCCCGTTTTGCTCTGGCATGAGAGAAATTACCGATGATGCAAGGCCGGCTGCTGGGAGAGGTGCTCGGTTCTCACATCATGAATTCATATCGGTAACGATACCGTAAGACTCCATGGTTCTTCGCAGTGGATAGGGCTCGCACTTTGGCTAGAAACCTTGAATGAACGAATCATAAAGATGCCGTGCGCCTGATACTATAGCCACGAATGAATTCCATCCAGTACGAGTTGAGACCGGGCACCCAATGTTTGCAACCGTGCTGGTCGCATGTAGCTTCGATGTCCAGTATTTGGCTCTTCGTCCGATTGCCAATTTCGTCGTATCCAGACCTGCTCAAGGCCACATGCATCGATCGAAGGATACCGAGCGATGTATGACCGCTATGACTGTCACCTCGCGGGAAGTTTTTCGCTAGAACCTTGAGAGCATACGTCCAGTGAGCGAGAGCGAGTGACCAGTCAAGACGAGAATGAGCGACTCGTGCAAGGCCAACATGGTAACACAAGTTTGCGAACGGTGCCAGGTTTGATAGGCGTTTGTAGCAGTCATTGGCTGCATCTATCTGATCCTGTCGCAAGAGGGTTTCTGCTAAAGAGATTTGCAACAATTGCGAGGCAGCAGTGTTCCTTCTCCCCTTCAGATTTTGGTGCTCAATCGCCATGCGTAATATCGTCTGGGCCTTTTCAGGTCTACCTTTTTCGGTGAGGACAGCTCCCATTTCGTTCGCAATGTCCACCCGAACATCTTCAAACAGGCTTTCTGTCATCGTGACTTCGTAGATGCTCTCCAGACACGTGAGAGCCTCGTCGAACCGACCTTGATATCTTAGCACCTTGGCAAGTTGGGCTTGGGTCTTTACAAGTACTACACGCTCCATTGTGGAAGGTTCGTTAGGGTCCATGGGGCTCCAGGAGCTCAGTTGAGCGACAGCGTTGGTCAGGTCTTCGTCCTGGACAAAGTTCAAGGCCTCTGAAACGTTCAGTAGCCCTGACACCGCTCGCAATGAGTGCGATATTTGTGTAACACTAGCGAAGCGTCCTCTCGCCGTTTGCAGGATCATTCTCGACTTCGGGGTATCTCCTTTGACGCGTGACCTCGTCGATTCCCTGTAGGCAGTGGACATTTCAATGAACGTGTCGTCCGTGGCTTGTGCGTAATATTGCACTTGCCTCAGAGCTTCGTCTTTCCATTTGCCTGGCAGTTCAGATGCGGCCAAAAGCGCCAGACATAGGTCTGTTCGTGCAGCAAGGGACAAGACGCTATCGTTTTCGTTGTCAATTGAGGTCTCGAGGCTTAAGGCTTGCTGTAACGAGTGCTGTAAGTGTGGTAATAAGTGGCGTCCCCTTTCTCGAAAACTAGTTGTCTGTGATCAGCATGGCTCATGAGTGTGTATTGATCGCTCTCTCCTTACTCTTCACAGATATCAGGACGAGGAAATGTATACGCGACAAGCATCAGGACTTGAGTCGTCCACGCCGCTCTGGCTTCAGGTGACATGAAACCAATGATACTTTTCTTCATGTCAGCGTCAATTGTGTAGGTTGATGAGCCATCACACAACGTTGCCGCACGTTCAAGTAGACCAACATTGAGAAGGGTTTGAAAAGCGGCGTTGACCTGGTCTGTGTTTGTCAAGAAGCTCGCCACAATACCGCTGATGCCGACTTGCTCTGGCGTCAGGACCCCTAATTGACCATCAGGTGTCCAGCGAGGTTGTGTCTTGCCACCTTTTCGGAGTGCTTCGATACTAATTGGACGATCGCCATGGAAACACCAGAGTATCAAAAGAACAGACGTGGGCCGATCTAGGGCAATTTGCTTATCTTTCGTCGCAGCTGTCGTGGCGAGTATAGCATTGGATTGCCAGCAGGGCACATCTCTGCAGTATTCCAAACTGACTACAGGAACAGCCGAGGGCTTCGACGGGTGGGCAACCTGTTGACCTGATACCGCGACATCATGTACAGCTCCATGTGGCAGCGAAGCGGTCCATACATTGTGAACACCTGGCCGCCAACCAGCTCCTGCTCACGTATCAGCTGGTGCGAAAGTGGGAGAGCCAGCAAAGGGACAGACCCGAACTCATGGCAGAAAGCAATTTATCCACGGGTTCCTGGAGCCTAGCTTGTTGTTGCGCGAAGTCAGTGGTCGACGCAAGCACCTCTCGGCACCGAACAAGTACAGCTTCATCTTCAGAGCTGAGATGTTTTGTCCCACTAAAGAAATGTCAGCGGCAGAATGAGACTCTGCATTGGGAAACTTACCAAGCCGAAAACCCGTCCAGGAGGAAAATCGCACTAGGACCTAAAACTTTGCGAACGTGATGGCAAGCACGTCCAAGTTTTTTACAATCCCTGAAAAGACTGCGGATTTCAGGCTCGGAGCTCCCAGAATGCTTTCTGCAAACTTCCATAGTAGTTGAGGTCAATTGTTCCGTTGGGTAGAGGGAAACGAGTACATAAGCCGCAATCTTTGCAGTCGCCTTAGACAACCTTTCCTGGCTTTTGGCGTTGACGTAAAGGCAAAACACTGTATCGGCATGGCTCGTGTCCCGTGAAAAGGCGAGCTTATTCTCCTGCACCTGAGAATTTCGCAGATCCCGTATAAAACCATCTATATCATCGATAGGGCTGTACGATGTGACAAGACCTTCTTCTCTGATAAGTGCTTTCGGTGCTTGGTGCCCTTGTGACGGCGAACGCGAAGCAAGCGTCTCGATGCGACACGATCGGGGCGATTTTGGCGTAGCTGTAGCTGCGGCCGTTGGAATGTTTGAAGATAACACACTGGGATGATGTGATGTTCCAGGTGGAGGTGGTGCCGAAGCCGATGTCGATGGAGCCGGGGATGGCGGGATCGTTATCGTGGTAGTATGGGAGGGTTTCGGACGCTTCTTGGTAGCAGAAGATGATGATGACTTCGCGTGTTGTTCAAGGGGAGTTTGATCTTCCCACCATCGCTTCATCCCTGTGGCGTCACCTCTTCGTAGGTGAGCATTTGGCTTCGCCCACGTTGACGCTTTGTGCTGGAAAAAGGCGCGCATCAGCAATCGCTGTTCCAAGGAGAAATGAGACTCTTCGAAGCGCTTAGACTGCAAAAGTGAGTCTATGGTGGTTTTCAAAGGCTCTGCCATGGTCTTGTCGACTAGCTGTCATGATCAGATGCTGTATGGGCATGCTCTAGAGTATTGAGCATGGCGGTCCAAAGTGGGGCCGTCGTTGCGCGTACGCCGCTTGTCCTGATCCAGTCGAAAGAAACGAACGACGAACTTTTCGGCTTGAAAAGGCTTAGCTTGAAATTC
The DNA here is from genome assembly GCA_021018855.1 of Cladosporium oxysporum. Classification (NCBI taxonomy): domain Eukaryota; kingdom Fungi; phylum Ascomycota; class Dothideomycetes; order Cladosporiales; family Cladosporiaceae; genus Cladosporium; species Cladosporium oxysporum. The sequence continues at coordinate 405,977 of JAIQXY010000017.1, read as the reverse complement.
GTGGCGCAGCGCGATGGTACTCTCGGGCCGCTCGGGGTGCCCGGGTTTTTGCGGACAAGTGACTGTCCAAGTATCGTGGGTCAGTGGCGGACGAAAATGCCTGGTCAGTGCCAGCTCTTTCCAAGCCCACACATCCATACCTTCGCTGCAGATGAGCTCCTCACCAATGCGAACCAACTATTTGCCGCTAAGTAATGCAATGCACGAAGCACCGCAAACCTGATTATCCTGATTAGACCCTTGCAGACACCGCCTCGTTTTGAGTCGTCATGTCCTAAATGAGCGGTTAACAAATCCCTCGTCCTCAAAAAAGCTCGCTGCAGTACAGTAGGAGGGATTACGGCAAGGTTTGCGTGACAGTGGTTTCTGTACCTAGGCAAGGGTGGCTCGTGTCGTGGACGAAGCTCGATCGTGTTCAAGTATTGGATTATAGATTGGCCAGCATCTTGATTGGAGCCAAGATCTGTCGGAACCAAGAAGGCTGCGGCCAGCCGTGTACGTGATGCGCCTCCTGAACTGGACCGAGTATCAGACTTGGCCAATGCATGTCGACAAGTCTCGGGAACGGGCACCGCGTACATGGCGTGCGTCGACTGATGTTGCGCTTCAACACTGCAATTTGAACCCACAAATGTTCCCAGTTGCGACTAGAATACAGTATCTCTCGCCACGGCTATCTGTAGCCTCGAAACATCGAGCGTCGATCTCCCGGGATCAAGCACGTATGGCATAGCAGAGTAAGCCAACCGCTATCCGCGGCCCGTATTCTCCTGTATGCAAACGAGTCTTGGTCCCAATCCAGTCGCTCCGCAGGATCTAGGCCACTACACGCACACCTCGAAGTATAAAGATTCAAGATTCCACTCAAGATTGCAACGATCCTTTTCTTCTCACGCACAGTGAACTCTATTCTACACAAAAATCAAATCTTCGAGCTCTTACACTGCACTGGCAATCATCCCATTAACGATCTTCCGCAAAGACACCTGGGTCACGTCACCATGTCAATGAGAGGACGCAGGAACGACAATCACCTTGAAGTCCACCGGAACGTTCGTGAGCGTCTTCAGAATTCGGTCTGGAGAATAAGGTTGGAAGTGCACAATTTACGTGCTGAAGAGGTTGGGGAAAGAGATGGAAAAAGCGAGAATCACGTTACATTTGCGATGCTGCTTGGAGGTGGCGAATCCGTGCGTGTGGACATGGCCCCGAATCCAACCACACACCTGGGAAAGATGAATGTTCGGTACCGAGACAACATTGTGTCTGCAAAAACTGTGAGATTGACTGATGTCAATGCTCGCGGCTGTCCGAACAACTTTGATCCGGACAGATCACCAAAAGTGGATACGCGTTGTCCACCGAGGTCTGTGGACCAGATCTTGTCTTTTTTGGTCGCGACCAACATGCATCGATACAGATTCTTGTACATTGATGCTCAACCACTGGGTTGCCGGTATTGGATGTGAGTCTTATCTTGTTGAGTATCCACGAATATTCCTGACTGGGCATAGCAAATCCGTCCTTCGTGCACTTCTTGGCCAGGGCTATCTTAGAAATGATGTAAGCTTGGCCGCTGGTATAGACGGAGGTCAATCGCCAGATCACCTTCTCGGATGTCAATGGGATACGAGACATGACAGAGGCATCCCTGCCCAGATATTCCCTGGTATCTTTTTGAGCGCACGTCCAGCAAGTTCTTTGAATAAAGTAGGGATCCAAGAAAAACTCCAGACTGCGACCTCAGGATCTCTAACCCAGCTAGCCCGTACCTTGGACATCCGCAACGAGGTGCCCGAAGGTGAAGACGAGCTCAGCACCAAATACACACAGTTCTGTTCGTGGGTCGCGACCGCTGGCCGGGACCCCCAACAACGACAGACCATAGCCGCGCACAGAGCACAATATATAGCCAAATTCGCACAACTGGCTAGTCTCGAGGGATTTGAAGGAATGGCAGCTGATGACCTAGCCATGGCGGCTGCAGATCAAGGTGCAGGACTCCTGTTCAATGGGCTCCATGCTTGTTTAGAGAATAGATATTCCGCGGCCCGGAGATTCTTGGTTGCAGCGCGACGATCGCTTCATACTGGTGACAGATTCGTCTACTCCCTCATCGCTGTGTGCGATATGGCTGGAGCTGAAGATGAAAATGAGGAAGATGAAGACGAAGGAAATGAAGACGAGGAAAATGAAGATGACTGATCGGGAAACTTTGAGTCACAAGGATGCGCTGATTGATCAACTTTGATAACGCCAAGCCGTTTGTACCAACAACAGAAAAATTATCAGAAATTCCAATTCCACTGTATGCTCTCCCTATCCACAATGCGCAAGGTGTGCATATCTTCCTCCACATCATCCATTGATTTCTCCTGACAAGCATCCAACTTTAAGCACTCAAGGAGGAATTCTTGTTTTGGATGTGGATGGTCAATTTCGAGCAGAGAAAGGCAGGCCAAATCGAAAATCGCCGGGTAGAAACACATCCACTCCCAGTCAAGCAGAGCTACTTGTCCATCCGCAAGTATCAAAATGTTCCTTGGAGCAAGATCTCCGTGGCAGAAAACAAGCTTCTGGCCCTGGAGGTTTATGCTCCGGGTCTTCTCCTTTTTGCGTTTTGCGTATTTAACGAGCCTTTTATCAATGCATGTCATCAAGTCTTGAAGAGACGTGAAGGTATCTTCTGCTTCATTCTGTGCTCTTCCCCAAGGGAAACTTTCAGCATGTCCACCATCCAGAGGGCCTGGGCAAGCGGTCTTCACCGTCGCTTTGTGCATGTGTTGAATAGCCTTGTGTACTCGAACATTTGTACAAGACTCGTTGACCTCCTCCACTTTGTCCCAAGGACAGCCATCCAAGAACTCCATGATTATGATGCCATTCTCTCCCTCGACTGATCCGTGGACGTAGCGAATAGGTTCAGGTACGCGCAGGCTTGCGCCATTGAGGGTTTTCCACGCACAAACTTGATTTTCGAACTCTCTCCGAAGGGACTTCTTCGCCAAAATTCGTTCGGAAATCCTTCGGACCCGTCCAGTAGACGCTGCCATTTTGAACATCTCGCAGATTTCGTCCTCAGACGCAAATCTGAAGTCGTCTGGATCACTTTGCCAGTCCAGCATCGGAACAAGAAAAAGGATGAGTATGACGGAAGATTGGTCTTGGGTCCAGCAGATGGCTTTGAACACAGATGAGCGTTGGTCGCGTTCATAAGCCTCAGGCATATGTCGTGAGCTAGGCAAGCACACAGATTGCGTGCCCAGAGGTCGGAGAGACGTTGTTCGTTGTGGCTATGGTTCGCTGTCCAAGGACTGCTGTCTTTATCACTGTGTGGGGAACGGGAGCACGTTGAATTCCAGGGGTCTGTATCGCGGATCAAGCTTCGCGTTGTGTCTGTGCTGAGGTCGGAATGCGCCTGCTGACGTCGTCTCAGCTCAAGCAGACAAGTCGGCCTGTGTCTCCGTAGACTGGATACCAATACTTCAAAAGGATCGACCTTTAAAGGGATCCACCCCATTTTTTCTCGCTTCGGCCAATCACAGCCTTGTACTTGGATTCTGATGCCACTAAGTAGTATAGATTGATTCCGTCAGGCTATTCACGGTGATCGTATGGGCCGTCCCTAAGAGTAACCTTACTTACAAATGAGATTCATTGCCTTTGCTCAGGGTGAGTGCTAAGTAGCATAGCCAAACGACTCGACTCTCCAAATGACTCGACTCTACTTTATGCTCTTCTCCGCTCGAAACATATTCCAAAAGTTTCTGATGGTCTTCTTCGTCGACTTTTGTATGTAAGATATGCCTATATCTCCTCAAACACGCCTGTAATATGTCTCTCTATCGGGCGCGTCCTGTACCGTGTCTCTATGTTTTGACGTTCTCTCCTACCCCGGCCTCCCAAGCGGCGCTGTCCGCTATTCCTGCCCGCTTCGACCGCAACTTACCCATACCCCTGTAACACTTTCGGCTCCTACATCCTGACCAAGACCAACTCTACCGGCTCTTACCAGCAAAGCCAGATGTGCACTCTGTACACCGCTTACTGGGACGCCAAGTTCGCGAAGAATGCCGGCTCTTCTGACCCTCCCATCGGAGCCAAGTACACCTACAGTCATAGCACGTTCTCGGCAAGCAGAGCGTCCAGCCTGTTTGCGCTCCTGCATTTGACCATATCTCTCCTGCTGCTACTTATATTAAGGGTGGCTCTAAGCCGGTCAAGGGATCTCGGTAGATTTGATGCACATTCGAGCAATTCTGTAGTGGTGGAACGAGAGGTGGAGACCGCAGCGGTGTAGGTACAGTCTGTGGAATCAGTTATAGAGAAGCATACAGCATACACAAAACATGTTTGAGTGATTAGCTACAAGTAGGATTCCACGTCCTTTTTGATCTAATCTTTACCGATAAGGTTCGTAGGGGCCTGGCAGCAATCCTTCGAGGATCGATACTTCCGAGCCATGATAACGCGTGCAGGGCACAGGCCACGACTTGGGGTAGAGACTTCCGAGCAATGAAGATTGTGAGTTTCGAGTAATGACAACTACCCAACTAAGGTCATGAATGGAACCGTTGATGAGGAGACTTTCACGCGATGCCATGGCCTTTTTTGGACTTCGAAGTCCCGATACACAGCCCACGACATCTTGGATGAAGCTGAAATCCATCATATCTACTCGTCAAGCTTGCGTCTTACTGCCGGGAAGTGCCACGAAATCAGATGAATGCAGATTGGCAACAGTGATGAGAAGCCAGGGAAGGGTGGAAGAGAGGTAAAAAAGAAGGAGAGAGGAAAAGCACAGGCGAAAGTCCAATAAAGAGTTTCTTCGAGAAGAGTGAGGCTAGACTATGGTTCATTCGAAGCATACGTCTGAAGGAAGACATCATGATTAGGAAATGGTTTTCAACAGTCATATCGGTTCGCCATTCACTCCTCTGGAATGGCTAGCGTCTTGGCTCTCGCGACGGAACACCGTCCGTGTGAGTAGTCTACGTCTGATTTGTATGTCTCGTGATGGTGCGATAAGAACACCTGTCAATTTGAATGCTCATCCCAAAGCCAGAGTTGTCCACCCCGGGCTTCGAAAGTGCCTGCGCTACGCAGCCAGCTTCGTTTACGGCTTAAAAATGAGTTCGATTTGAAGGCAAGGAATTTGAAAGCTAGACCGCAACCGAGCCCTTCTCAAGGAATTTTGTAGCGAGTGCTGGAAACCTTTTCTCCGTATGATTGCTCATTCAACATACGCGAAAGCACAAAGCAGCATGCATATCAATCAGTTCTCTTTTACTATCTCCTCGTGGTCTCAGGTGATGCTTGAACTCGAATTGTTCATTATTGATCAACGTCCTGTGCGAGCGCGACTTCTGTTTGTTCGGCGGCGCCCTCTTTGCGGAAAGCACGATGAGGTTGGCCGTGTATGCGCGGAGTTTGAAATGGGGAAAACGCTGAGGTACAGTAACACGTAAACTCATCTGCACTGTTTAGTGTCGTCAAACAGTCTGCAAGCGAATAGTCTACGGACGAACACATTGTCTTGTAGCCGATACTTGCGACCGGCTCAAAATGACACATCCGAGTCATGGCTGAACCGGCAAAGGCCTTCTTTCCAAGTTCCACCGCGCGGGGTTGAGGAGTGTGAGAGTCTGATTAAGATTTACGACTTCTGGCGGGCCCTCTAGCTTCAACGCGCCCGGATTGCGTCGCGCTGCGCTGCGCTGCGCTGCGCTGCACTGCACTGTGCTTCACGAAACTTTTGCTACACTTAACGATGCCTCGCAAAACCGCACTCCGGAGCTCACGCGGCACGAAGCCAGACAATCAGCCACAAAGGTATGGACTTCGTGACAGTTCTGCGCAACAAGCGATACCCAACAGCGTCATTGTCCACGACGCCGGACACGAAACTTTCGCGAAAAGGGCCAAGCGAACACCCACCAGCACGCGCGCTCAGTCGTCGATCTCGAGCGGGTCTATCAACAAGAATACGGGAGGAAAATCCGCTGCAAGATCGGCGAAGAAGAACAAAACCAAATTCTGGCTCGCAGAGGCTATACTCGAGGAAAATGATACGCAATACTGCATAAAGTATGAACCTGTATACGAGGGCGCGCAATCAGAGATTTCGTGGCAGCCGAAGAGCTTTGCGAATGTTGCACTCCGCAAAGATTGGGAGCAACGCAAGATGGCAGTCGCCCACGGTAGCTGTAACGCTGGTAACGATCCGGATTCAATGTCCAAAGACGATGAAGCTTGTCAGCGCTCTGGTTCCGTGGGACATGGACACCAGGACTTAGCCGCGAATCTTCCGTCGCAAGAGCCGTATAACGCAAATCTTGAGAGTTTTGTCGACTTTGCAGACAAGAGGACTCTCGCAGGCTTTGGAGACTCCCCTGAAGACACTTTGCTTACAGCGACCAGCACGATTATTCCAGAGGATTCAAGCATTCTTACATCCGAGTCCAATGCAGCTGCTGCCGAGATGTATGATGACCACAAGAATAGAGGACTTCACGACTCCTCGGCTGTTGCCTTGTACACTTTGGAAATGGGATCCGCACCTTCCCCACGTGGCCTAGAGATCCTCGATCACGGGCTGTCGAAGGGCGATACTGAGAGCAATTCGGGAAAGCCTACACCGCGCCCAGGCACAAGCATCAGCACGATCCTATCACCAGCACCTCGCACCCTTTCTGATGAGAACAAGGATGATGAAAGTTCGACATTCGTTGGGAATTACAGTAGCCAAGCATTACCGGGAGTGTCAACCGACGTCAAAGTACCCAAAAATCGTGATGTCCAAAGTGGACCGCCAGGTAAATTGGCCAGTGCAAGAGAACAGTTACGATTACTTCTACGAGGACCAGGGAGGAGACGCTACCGAAAATCACACCCCCACCCGCCGCCGTCGCCATAGATATGTTCCGTCCGGAATATTTGGCAGCGCACCTCGCTGTTTGCACACATTGAGCTGCAAATCCCTCTGGCTATGTCACAGAAACAGAAGTGGCTATAATCTTCACGCGGAGACCTTTCAAGAAGGATTCGAGTCATCTGAGGGGGACTGGCAACCTTTCGAAGCACACCCAGACAGTAAGACTGGCGATATTCGAACAGTACGCAGCTCCGAGACTGCAGATCGTCACGTTCAGCTAACTCTCAATTGTCGAAGACCTCAATTCTCTGACAAGCTCGTGCCAAAACGTCATTCTAAAGGAAAGAGACATTTATTTTCAGCTTCCAATTTTGCATGGTCGAGCATGCTGCTTGCAATCTAGCAGGCTAGTAGCAACACGTTGATACCACTATGTACAGCACATTCGTTGTATAATGAGATGACCTACAGCTCATGGGTATCCATCGCGGGGTGCTCCTTTCGTAACTGTGCTTCACCTCAAGGCTTTTCGTCGAGAACCTGTGCATCGGCTAGAACATGTTGCATACTGGGTGCTGTCAGATCATCTCTCTCCCATTGTGGAGATGCTGTATTTGTTCTTATGTGATGTTGAGCTGGGCGAGACTGGTGGATTTCTCGCTTACGTTGTCCGCCTTCAAGGCAGATGGCGGTGCAGAGAATCTGGTTCACTGAGACCATCTCACCAACGACTCCAAGTGGCATCCTGCGCTTGAGACGTACCTCTCGAACGTTTTCTGCGTGCTCTTCGGATGCGTAAGATCTCAAATTCTGCACGGTGTGCTTTGAATTGCCGGTATTGGGCATCTGTGCACCGCGTCACATCAGGGAGGTAGACGTGTGTGACAGGCGAATCATCAGGCGACATACAGTCGAAAATGTCGTCAAACCCACCGAGTTCTAGTGTCAATGACTTTTCGATGTGGTCTCTAAGACAATCATTTCGTAGTGGCGAGGCTTCAGTTTGCCTCAGTGGTTGGCTGAACAATGGTGGCGTGAAGGTCAATGGTATCGTTAATGAATAGGAAGATTTCCGTTCAGGTATCCGTCCACTGCTCTCGACGGTCACGCGAGTCCAGTCCTCTGCTTGCTGAGGGTGTGTCTTGATCGTATTGTCGTCCGAGTAGGGCTCTTCCGTGGAATGTTCAATTGTTGGCGCATCCGGTTGCCCACCTCTGAGTGATGGGCAAATGATGAAAGCGCGTCTTCGTACCAAATTGCCGATAGGTTTGGCCGAACGGTCCGCATCGGTCTCGTACATTAGTTGATGCTCCAACCCAGGTTTAAGACCTCGATAGGAGTCTCGTGCTTGAATCTTCACCTGAAGCTACAAATTCTGTTCCTAATAACTACTACGTATCACATGGGAGATGCCAACTCTACAAGCAAATGATTCCTGCCCGCAGCCTTGCCTTTTCTCGGGCGAATGGTTTCTCACTGCAGTCAATGCGCTTGCGACGCATTGCGTCGTCCATTTGCTTCCTCTTGCGATTCATCGATAGCGGACCAAAGAGCATGCGAGCTGGTAAGATCTTCGCTCGTTCGAAGTCGATGATTGTCACTTCCCCACTATTGCCATTCCGAAATTTGTTGTGTGGCATGATATCTTGGTGGAGCACGTTGAGTTGATGTATCGCTTCCATGCACTGCTCGACCTGCCGTAGCACATCCTGCTGATCCAGAGCCGCCCAGTGCCGATAAATAGGAATTCCTACATATTCGAGAAACATGACATGTATAAGCTTCGCGATTCCTTCAAAGTAGTAAGGCCGCAGAAGGTCAAGACTGCCTAGATAGGCGGGAACATAACGGCCTTGTATGGGATGCAAACGCTCGTACACGTCAGCCTCATGCTTGAGGTCGTTGACAAATTCAGTGGACGTTAACTTGGCGATTACCGTGTATCCGTGCGAGGCGAGTGTGGCCTTGAAAGGAACACCACGCGAACCTGGTCGCCCGCACGGCTCGAAGTTCGTATCCAGAGTGCGCGGTAATTGGTCGCGCATCATTTGATGAAAGTTGTCCTTGCTAATGCGGTGAACGGTTTTGCCATGCTCATTGACATTTGGACAATTACGGTCAAGATCACCACCGTGGATCAATCCTAAGAGGCAGCGCCTGGTGCAGAAGAGGCGGGCACGGTGGTTGCCGCTAGTTCCACGCTTGTGTTTTGTTGCTTTGGGATCCTTCCCACTGCCGCCCTGCCTCTTCGCGTCACGTACTGCCGATTTTCGAGATGGCTGGCTAGGGGTATTGAAGTCGCCTTGATCCGCACCCGACTCGTCTTCCTCGGAAAGAGTGTCCGAGCTAGGACGGCAACCGACACGCAGGCGCTGCGCAGGCCCTCGTCTGAGAGCTATAGGTGATATTCTTACCCCAGCGAGCTGGTTGTCAGGGGATGGCCAGTATTCGGATGGCGTAGTGTCTGGAGCGGGGGCGTCGTCCAGAATGTCCGAGTAAGCATACTCCCACGTGCTTAGACTGTCCTCCGCCTTCGCACGCCACTCGTGAGATCGCGGGGACGACTGCAGGGCTTGCAACGTGAACGCTAAGACTTGCGCCACGGCAGTGAGGTCCAGTCGATTGTTCGTGCTTGTTGGGGCATCATCATTCTACCCGGTCGAGTCTCCCACATCGGTTTTTGGCGTCGAGAGAAAGTAGTACACTGTGGTCGGATCTTCTGGCACTCGGAGGAAGATGAACGCCTCTCCCGTGCATACATAACCGAACTCAAGCCCCGCCGACACCATGTAAGAGAACGCTTGGGTTATGGCAGCGGCCACAAGACGTTGATACCTTTTGCGAGGTGTGTCGCAGTCCTCSYCYTCCAAAACTTSTTGCAAAYTCATGTCTTGRAGGTATTGTCGTGTTGCTCTTAGATCCAACTTGTGCGGCGCCTTGTACTCGACAATTAACACAGGCACACGTTCTTCCTTTTCCGGATCTGTCGAAATATTGTATACGCAGAATTGGTCCGCTCGCGGTCGGCTTGTGACTTTGGGTCTGGGCATTGGACTCTTCGGTCGACCGGATGCCTCGTCTCTGCGTCTTCTTTCCATAAGGCGTGGTGAGCGCCGACGGCCCCGGTCGGATATTTCCATGGAGCGCATGTTCTCGCTAAGAGCCTCGTCCGGGCTCAGTGTATTCGCATGATTTTCGAATTGGACCGAACCTCTGAGGCCAAACTTTTCCCGAAGTGAGTTGTCGTTGAATATGCGCTCAATCATCAGCGCTACAGGCTCTTCCACTGTGGTGCGTTGGAAATGGTGGATGTCGAGTTCAGAGCCCACCATTCGTCGGCGAATAGTCACTCCATTCTCCCGCATTGTGTGTCGTGACGTGAAGTGACCTTCAGTCATGAACTGAGATGACACAAGCTCAGTCCAGATCTTCGACTGACACAAAGAAAAGTCTGACCACCTGGATATCCTGTCCGGTCGCTTTTGCGTCGCGCATTGGAAGGATCGCCCTTAGTTGACAGAGCGACGGATTGCACGGCCAGTCCACTTTGGAGATGCACATGGCAAGCATCTAAATACTGTGGTAATGTTGTCGGTCTGGTCTGCGTTTCTGCCTCCTCACGTCTCCGCTGCTCTTCCTCACGTCTCCGCTGCTCTTCCTCACGTCTCTGCTGCTCTTCCTCATGTCTCTGCTGCTCTTCTTGTTGTCCCTGCTCTGCTTGCTCGCGTCTTCGCTGCTCTTCTTGTTGTCCCTTTTCTGCTTCTTTACGTCTCCGCTGCTCTTCCTCGTAGAGTTTTCTGTAATACTCGTTGCTGTCCGTCATGATCAAGGATGTGGTTCAAATGCTACGACAAGGCCATCTGCGGCACGAACGTTAGGCTTTGTTTACGTGTGGATCCGGGGTCTTTGAAGCTTAAGCTGTCAGAAGCACAGGTAACGCGCTTAGACCGCATGTCCTCCACAGACTTTATTTTAGAACTAGAACTAAGTCGTCTAGGCCCGGACTTGATCTTAGGACCATGCTGATCCGCAGCGGACAAGCTATTAATGGCTGGAAATGTGGCATTCCTTTGGTATCGGCTTGCATTCAAGCCATCTTCGTTGCTATTGGTTGATACCAGAGCCTCGGAGTACGTGCAGAGGTCACTGTGCGCTCCTTTGTGCCAAAGCGGCTAGTGCGTCATCGTACTCATATAAACCTTTGTCCCACACATCCCAAGCTTGTGAGCATCTCCCACACAACTTGTCGATACCCAATACTACGTTCATTCACAATCACAGTCGATAAGAGAAGCTACTGCTTGTATGATTCGGGACGAATGGATTCTTCATCTTTGCCACAGTATGAACCCGTCAATCACCGGTATAATGTCGCCAACGCAAGACTCCTGGAGCCATCAACTCCACCAATTATCGCAAGCGGAGGAAGCTATGGACAGTCTCTCAACGAGCAAAAATCTTCTCAAGACTCCAAGGAACGACAACATTGGACAGTGATCAAGGCTAAAATAGACAAGAGGAGGAAGCAAGGAAAAAAGACTGCAGTGTACCGTCATGGTAGACTTGTCACTGAGGAAGTGCTTGCTGAAATGTTCCAGAAGTATTGCCACGAGGAACAAGCTCCACCCGCAGAGGACTCAGAGGCCATCCTCAAAAACTCACCTTCCGTGGTCGAAGGCGCCGGTCGCGCCGTTGCCTCTGGTCATCTGGATCATGATGGGAGCAACAACGAAAGACTAAACGGACAGCCAATGGACAACTGTCGCCCTGTTCCCGACATCGGCAAACGTTGCACAGAGTCTTCCGACTTGAAAGATCAATACCAGGAGATGGCAAAAGATGCACCGCTCATGGAGGGTGGCATGGGAGTGCTACCAGAGACGTAAAGTGTCTTCTCTTTACCCTTATCTTCGCCCGTCGCCTCTTCTTGTGCTCTCTTGTCGACGAGAGTGTGGCCTTGGTTTTCTGACGGCGGATGCCATACACTCCACTGGTGCTACTGTACTCGGGGCGCGTCGCATCTACTGGCTCTGCGACATTCAGAAAGCGAGACCAAGAACCTCTAGATTGTCGAGTGTCCTTGTCATCAGAGACATTGTTGGGTGAACGCATTGTAACTCGAATCTTGGACAGCCTTCTTGCATGTTATCGAATCAAAGGCATCACGATGCAACGTGGCAAAAACGTGTCGTGGAATCTTTTGGCCATGTATTAACCTTCGAGAGTAAAGCTATAGGTGGTACCTGGTTAACTTCATGTGTCAGCCACTGCATGCATGTCTGGAGGCGCCCAGTGGAGAAGTAGAGTTCTCAGACACATTCCTTGATTCCAACGAGCTCTGACTTGCGTCACTATTGCCTCGGCTTTCGTAGCGTACCAATCCGCCATGTGATCAGTATCGAGATCTTTTGGAGGTTGTGGTGGCTCTGTATTCCACGCTAAAGTCCCGCGCCCTTCATGTAAACAGATCCACGTGTAGTTGTAGAACTTTCTCGGATCGAAGTAATAGAGACGTCCTTCGTCGCTGAATCTCGTGGTACCGTGGGGTCCTTGTCTGGCCATGAAAGAGAGTGCGGCTGAGACGATTATAGCACACTTCAGCCATTTCGCCTCCTCGTCTGTTTCTCATTTAGGCGCAGCAGCCATGGAACGAAGCCTTTCACGATACTCGTCATCGTCTTCGGTAGGATCCTGGATTCGCTCAATGATGTTCATTGGGACATAGCGATCGCGTAGGTGCGACCTGGAGTCTGGCCAACTAAAGGTAGCATAGGGTCCTATGATGCTGAGGATGCATTTTACCAAATCAGCCGCTTCTTCGAGGTCGAGTAAACAATCCGGGAGATTCATCCATAGGGTAGAATCATTGGGTCTGGTTAGAAAAAGAATTCTTTTAGCTGGCTCCATCGACAGTGGATATGAGAATTTTGTGGCGCGGGCAGGGAGAACAAATACTTATAGAGTTGAAAGGGCCAAGCAATTCCAAGCAGTCTAGGCAGTAACGGACCTGAGTTTTGCTACGTGCCTATCTCACCACAATATCCAGATGATACCGAGTCGATAACATTTGAGTTGGGGTAAATTTGTATGGCAGCGTCTGACTACATATGCGCAAAATGGATTGACCCTTCATTTGGATCGACCCCCTTGTTTTCTAGACTTGACCAATCACTGACGCCGTTCAGATACTGAACGCTGGAAAAGCCACTAACTTAAGCCTTTCTCTGCGAGCGCGTTGCTCTTCGTGTCTCATTCGCGTCGTTCGTCGCTGTGGTCCGGCTCCCGCGACAAGTGTGACCTAATATTGCTGAAGTGATCTGGTGAGTGGTGTTGTAGACTGTACATGGAAAGCTTCTGACATTTAATAGAAGCGTTCTCGAGCATAGGAGCTTTTCCACTGAGTTTCAAAAGGCGCTGTTGACGATTTAACGCTATTCCCCAGGCAGAAGTGCAAGTTCGAAGATGGCACTCAGCTTGAGACAACGAACTGTCACGGGCGGAGGTCGGGGCGTAGGTGTAGATGCGAACAGGAATATATACGGTTCACTACGACTAACCTACAGACAGGTTCTATGACAAGGACGTAGCTCGAAGAGCTACGAATGCGGTTCAGAGCGGATCTCTCAGGTGAAGCCGACTCTCGGCACACCTGCCATTGTACGGACAGCAGCACTATAGGCATGTCCCGGGCCTGGCCCGTGACATTACCCTCCTTCTAGGCAAGTGACTCCTGGCACTTTCCATACTCACGGCATAGTCTGCGGACGAGGTTTGTCGGGGTATCGGCGGTGGAAGTTGCGTACCATGCCAGGCACGTCTTCGCAGATTGACCAAGCAGGTTCTGTGGTTGGCACGTCATAGCCAGCCCATTTGATAACATAGCGGAGGCGTGGTCTGCCTCCTCGGCCACGGCGATCGGTGAACGAATCGACGATCTCTTCGACCTCGAAGTGTTCGAGGCCATTGACTTCAACCGGCGGCGGTGGCGCTTGTCGCTGTCCGGTATGCGGATCAGCGGCGGCAGGTGTAAGCAGATTGACGTTGAAGACAGGGTGAACTTTCATGGACGGAGGAAGTTCAAGGCGGCAGGTGTACGGTCCGTTGACAGCAGCAATCCTGAAGGGACCAACGTGCTTCCAATCCAACTTCTTCTTCGGCCGAAGAGTCTTGAGATTACGGGCGTCCAACCAGACTTCCTGGCCAACGGTGAACTTCGTAGCAGGTACACGACTGCGGTTCGCGGCTTCTTCATAGCGGCTCTGAGCCAAGGCGGTCTCGGCCTTCAGGTGGTCCAGGATCGATTTCATGTCGGAGGCGAAGCTCTCGGCGTCGCGGCTGGCGGGCATGGTTGTCTGGTCGTACGGCTCGATGCCTAGTCGTGGTTGGAAACCATAAGTGGCAAAGAACGGCGAGATCCCCGTGGTTTCTGAGAACATAGAGTTGGCGGAGAACTCGGCAAGCGGCAGCCACTCTACCCAATCGTCCTGCAGATAGGAAACATAGCTTCGAAGGTGGCATTCGAGGATGGCGTTCATCCTTTCTGTCTGGCCATCGGTCTCGGGGTGGTATGCGGTCGATGGTGAACTTTTAATTTTCAGGCGACGGGACAGGTGTTGCCAGAAGTCGGACATGAACTTGGCGTCTCTGTCTGAGACGATGTCTATAGGACGGCCATGCAGACGGAAGATATTCTGCGTGAACAGTCGGGCGGTCTCCTCGGCACCATCTGTGGTATGACAGGGGATGTAGTGTCGCAGTTTGGTCAGGCGATCGACGACAACGAGGATGGCGTCGAATCCTTGGCATTTCGGCAGGTACGTGATGAAGTCCATCGTGATGTAGTCCCAGGCGCGCTCGGGTGTCGGCAGCGGCTGCAGGAGGCCTTGGCGACCTCGACGGTTTGGCTTCGTGCGGCTACACATGTGGCAGTTCCTGACCCAACGGCGTACGTACAAACTCATGCCTGGCCAGTAGTAGTCCCGGGACATCAGCTGGTAGGTCCTGGCTCTTCCGGGGTGCCCAGCGGCTGGTATCTCGTGGCACAAGCGGGTGAGCTCGGCGTAGAGCTTGTCGTCGTCCGGAACATACAAGCGACCACGGTAATACAGATAGCCATGTTTCGTTTCACACTGGGATAGCTGGATCTTCGGGTGGCGGGTCTTTCCAGTGCGGACTGCGGTCAGGATTCCTTGCAGGGTGTCGTCCGAACGGTAGCCGTTGTCGAACAGCTCTCGGACCTCTTCTGGTAGCGTGAGGGTCGAATTCTCTGGGTCAGATGATGTACTTCTTAGGGGCGGTTCAGGTCCGTGATTGTCATCTTCCGTTTCGTCTCGGCTCTCTGTCAGGACGTGGATCGCGAATTTAATGGGCTCTGCTTCGACAGGTGGCAGCATGATTGTTGTAGCTTCTTCAGAAAACGACACTTTCTTCCTTGGCGTGTCCACGTTTGGCTTTGACGGCACATCAATCGGCATCTCCTCGCTTCTCTGCAAGGCAACGGGTGTCTGGGTTTCAGGCCTATCGAGATTCTCCCTCTTGAGAACCACTTGGCTTTGGTGTTGCAGTCGCTCATCCCCCTCCTCAGGCATGTCTTCTGACCTCCTGGTTAGAGCATCAGGTTTTTCGCCTTGTTTGCCGGGTCGGTAGACGATCTTGAAGTTGAAACGCGACAGCAGCTCAGACCAGCGGGCTTGACGGCGATTCAGCTGTTTCGACGTCGTGAAGTACTCCAGGTTGCGGTGGTCCGTGAGGATCCTGATGGGCAGTTCGCTACCCTCGAGTTCGGGACGCCATTCCTCAAAACAGCGGATGATTGCCAGAAGCTCTTTGTCGTATATCTCGTAATTGCACTCGGCAGGCGTGTGTTTCTTCGAGAAGAAGGCAACGGGTCGCAGGACGCCCTCGCTGTCATACTGCGAAAGGACTCCGGCAGAAACGTAGTCGGAAGCGTCAGTTTCCAGTATCACTTCCTTCGTCCAGTCGAAGGGCGCGAGAATAGGTGCGTCTACAAAGGCAGATTTCAGCTTTTGAAATGCGCGCTCGCATTCGTGGTCCCAGGAGAACGGCGTGTCTTTGCGGGTGAGCGCGACCATGGGTGCGACGATCTTGGAAAAGTCCCGGATGAAGCGTCTGTAGAAGTTGCTGAATCCAATGAAAGCTTGGACGTCGGTCAGGCACGAAGGTGACTTCCAGTCGCGAACAGTCTTGATCTTATCGGGGTCCATGCGGATACCATCTCGGCCGACAATCATCCCAAGGAACTTGGTTTCTGGCACGAAAAACTCGCACTTCGACATCTTGGCGAAGAGCCCAGCATCTCGTAGTTTCTGCAGCACCGCGCGGACATGGGCGGTGTGCTCTTCTTCTGTGCGGCTATAGATCAAGATGTCGTCGAGATATGCAGAGCAGAACAGGTCGAGATATTCTCGCAAGGTATCATTGATGAATCTCTGGAAGGTAGCAGGGGCACCAGTGAGCCCGAACGGCATAACGAGGGACTCGAACAGCCCGAATCGCGTACGGAACGCGGTCAGATATTCTTGGCCAGACTTCATGCGGACGTTGTTGAACGCAGAGATGATATCAATCTTCGTGAAGAACTTCATGCCTTGCAAGTTGTTCAAAGTCTCAGTGGTCAGCGGCAACGGGTAGCGGTCTTTGACGCTAACATTGTTCAGTGCACGGAAGTCAATGCAGAGACGGAGCCCTCCTCCCGGCTTCTTCACGAACAGAACAGGCGAAGCTACGGGCGAGGCGCTCGGCCGAATGAATCCCTTCCGTAGGTTCTCATCCAGCCACTCTCGTAGAGCCTTGAGCTCTTCTCGAGACATGGCGTACAGGGGCCCGAAGGGAAGCTCTGCTCCTTCCTTGAGCTTGATATCGTGGTCATATGGGCGGTGTGGCGGCAAGCGGTCGGCCAACTGCGGCGAGAACACGTCAGCGAAATCGTGTAACGCCGTGGGAAGCTGTAATTTCAAATGTTCTTCTTCCGAAGACGACAGAATGCGGTCGATGTCTTCAATCGTCGCGATGAACAGATTGTACCCGCGGCGGCCGTATCTGCGGCAGGCGTTCAAAGAGATTTCTTCGATACCAATCTTCTGCAGTGCTGTGCGGCGGTCGGGAGAGCCACGGTCGATACTGACATTTCGGGAATGCATTCGGATCGTGGACGGACGGTGAGGCATATTGCAGTGGCTCCGGCAGTAGTCACTTTGGAACACAATCGTCGAACCGGCCCAGTCTGTCGTCGGATTGTGCTTCTCAAGCCAGGGCGTGCCGAGCACGATCGGGTAGTGTGCGAGGCGAGTGAGAAACAGAGGCACCCCTTTCTCTACGTGATCTCCGGTCTTCAAGTCGCAACGGGTGTAGTGTCGGATGGTCCAGGCGTCTTCGCCCTCATCGGCGAAGCCATACAGCTTGAACGGGCGGCGCAGGTTATGGATCGGAAGACGGTGCTCTTCCGCCCAGGTACGGTCCATAAAAGCGTATCCCTCGCAACCAGTGTCGAGCAGGGAGTATGTTTCGGCAGAACAGTGTTCGGAGGTCACAGTGGTCAACAGTTTCGGCGAGCGGGCTCGTTGGTACTCGGCGTCGACGGGCATCTCGTAGATCGACATCTTCGAAATCCTGACAGGCAGGGTAAATTCAGGGTCAGAAAAGGTCGTTGCAGGGTTCACAGAAGCAGGCAGAGGCGTTCTGCGTGATCCTAGCGCCTGGAGACGACTTCCGCCAGGCTTGCCTCGTTTTCCTGATACCGGGCGCGCGAGTCGTCGCGATCACCAAGGAAGTCGGAAGCACCAGACGGCGAGGGCGATCGGGGGGTCGGAGAGGGACATCGTGCATACGGACGTTCGAGACGGAGTTCGAGCGATCTGAGCTCGCGGGCCAGGGCGTCGCGCCTCTGCACGTCTTGCGGGCGACTATCGGGTAGCTGGCAATCTCGGACGCGGTGTCCGATCTTGTGGCAGCGGAAACACGCACCAGTCTCTCTGTCGAGGCGAGAGCGTCGGCGGACGATGCTCAGGTCCATCGCGTCTCCCGAATTAGAGGGCTGCGTGGTAGTGATGCGGGTCTCCTTTCGGCTCTCGTGGCTTACTTGAGGAGCAGGGCGTGTTGGCTGAGGTTGCACGGCTGGGAAAGGCACGGAACGTTGGTTGATGCGGGTTTGCGGGACCTGTGTGCGCTGATAGAACTGACGGCGTCGGTTGTCGAGTTCCTGTAGGTGACGGACGAGGGGACGGTAATCTTTCGATGGGGCTGGGGTGTGCAGTAGCATCTCGTGGAGGTCCCGCGAGATATTCTGCATAAGTAACGGAGCACGAGCAATCTCGGGGAGCTCTCCTTCCAGAGAGAGGCGCTCGAATTCGGCGTGGAAGCTGCTGAAGTCTGACTGTCTCTGGCGGAGGCGGAAGAGCTCGTTCTGTGCATTCTGGACACGATCAGGGTCACCAAAGGCGACCTCGAGCAAGCGCAGTATCTCTTCAAAGTCAGTGAAGTCGTGATTGCCGAGAGTGATATGCGGAGCAATCTGAGCATAGGCATTTCCAGAGAGGCGGCTGGTGACATAAGTCATGCGCTCTTGCGACGTGCGGAAACGGTCACGGTTCACGGTCAGCTTCTGGTAGACTTGAGAGACGAAACGGTTAAGGTCTTTGCTGTCTCCGACGAACTTGTCGGGGTCAGGGATTCGTTCCGACAGGCGGGGTGGTTCCTCAGGTGCGGGAGCAGGAGTCGCAGGCGCTCTCGTAGCATCAGCTGGAGCATTCTCAGCGGCGTCATCAGACGGAGGAAGAGTCTCGGGAGTCTTTACGATGGGAGCAGCAGCGGCTAGAGCGTTCAACTTCTCAGCCTCGGCGGTGGCAAGTTTACTTTGGAGACGATCGGTGAGGCGATCGTGCTCCTCGCGTTGAAATTCTACCTGGCTGATCTTAGAGGCAAGCTGTTTCTCAGCTTCCTGCACGGTCTGACGCAGGCCGCAGTTTTCGGACGACAGATTTTCGGCTGCTTCGTGGCAGAGTTGCAGATATTCGAACCAGGAGCCAGGGTGCTCGGAGACATGGCTCTGGAAGTGTTCCAAGTCTCGCGGCACGATAGGGGGCTTCGGCCAGTCGGCCATTGCACGGCAGCTACACCTAAAGGTAGGAGCTACGTAATGTCACGGGCGGAGGTCGGGGCGTAGGTGTAGATGCGAACAGGAATATATACGGTTCACTACGACTAACCTACAGACAGGTTCTATGA
Source organism: Cladosporium oxysporum (assembly GCA_021018855.1). Lineage (NCBI taxonomy): Eukaryota > Fungi > Ascomycota > Dothideomycetes > Cladosporiales > Cladosporiaceae > Cladosporium > Cladosporium oxysporum. Next base: position 386,860 of record JAIQXY010000017.1, on the reverse strand, counting down.
CAAGGACGTAGCTCGAAGAGCTACGAATGCGGTTCAGAGCGGATCTCTCAGGTGAAGCCGACTCTCGGCACACCTGCCATTGTACGGACAGCAGCACTATAGGCATGTCCCGGGCCTGGCCCGTGACACGAACCTTCTTTCGGATCGCCCTGCGCGCCTCCTTATCATTGGGCAGAACTGACGCTTGAGCCTAGAGGTACCAGAGCAGCATGGCTCAAGCATTCGCGAGATTCGTTTGGCTCTACTCGCTTATTTAACCATAAGGCTTGATAACACCACTCTGCATGTGGACACCTGAGCTGACGCGACTCATCTGCCCAGCAGTCAAGATTCTGACCTTGTGTTGCATCGAGCGTACGCCGTTCAGCCACTTGACTGGCATACTCAACGGCCTCATTCTTTCTTTTAGACGGATACGCCTGCACGGCGAGTCTTAGCTCGTGTCCCAGGCACCACAGTCGGTTGTTTGTTGCTGACCACTCCACTCCCTTACGAAGTCGGAGCATGCTTTCCAGGCGCTCCATCATCGTCGTCATTCTATAACCGGCTCATCCCGGATAACCGACGGGACGCTACTGTTCTGCGGACAGCGTGTCAGTGACAAACGCATCTAGATCAATGCGTCTGGCTTTTTTTTAAAATTTGTACGTCGATCAAAGACGTACTCTCATACCGTATGCCTGTCAGCCGCAGTTCTTGTAAATATTTTTTGGATCCTCATTCAAAGACGATATTTCAAAATTGATCAGGTGATTATGGCCTGATCATGTTGGAATGAAGTTCCGGTCTCAAGTCTTGGTGGCGTGAGTAACAAGACGACGTAAATAGTATTCGGAGTTCCCGGAGCTTATATCAACAAGTATGAGACATATAGCGGAACTATCAAAGGGATGAAATGCAGAACAAAACTCTATTGTTCAACCATTTCCATCGTTAACATACTCTGTGGCAGTAACACGGACTAACGGCTTTTATGGAAGGACACTCATTAGACAGGGAAAGCATAACTTACCACAAGATCATGAGAGCAGAAATCCTCGTTGGACTTCAAACGAAAAATAAGTAAGCGTAATAGAAAAATTATTATCAGGATTGCATCGTATATATGAACAGTGAAATGACCAGAACAAAATCTCCCGCATTTGCGCGAAGCATGTGGGAAAACCCGGCCACTCTGAAGCCTGGACAAAAACCACACACGGAGCGAATAACGCGAGTTCAACAAAAACCCATAACGCCACGTCGCACAAAAAAGATCACCACAGCTTCGTTCATCAACGCCTCACATCCTTTCCAGATTCTGTCTCAGCAATCGCCAAGGCTTGCTCCAGCCGTTGGAGGCGTGTGACATTGTCGTTTCTTGCCCTCGCAGTCTCGTAAGTCTCACGAGCGACTTCATCCAGATCTTGGTCCGAGAATTCTCCAATGTACTCTGGAGTTAGCAACATGACAGGCCCATCCGAGCTGAAGTAGCATCTTTCAATGACTTGGAGAACCACACTATCGGTGAACCTCTTGAGCGCTACTTTATAGTAAGCCTTTAAGATGTCGTGGATGTCGTACACTGCCTGGTCCTCATTGCTTAGGTGAGTGACCCGTTGAACTTGCGACAACGTGACTTTGTGGTAATCATCGTCGTCCGACAGTCCCATCTTCTTCAGTCGCGAGACTACTCGGTCTTGACGAGCAGCAGCGAGGTTGTCGGCGTAGTAGTGGTTGGTGGTCTGCAAGATGCCGCAAAGTTCATCCGCGAGCAGCTTTTCGAGCTGTGCTCTGGCAGCATTTCTGGCAGAAGTCGAGGGGTGTTGGTTTCGATTTTGCATTTGCTGACGCACATCATCTTCCTTAAAAACATTCTCGAAGGTCTTTTCATTGAATTCCGAAATGAGTGCATCGATCTTGGCCAGGTGAGACTCGGAAATTGCGCGCCACTGCTTCGCTTGTTGCCTGAACAGGTTTTGGACAACGATGGGGTTCACTGTTCCCGGCAATTCGGAGCCTCGCGACTCGCGATAAAGTTGGCGAATCCAGTCATAGATAGATTGCTCATCATCTGGCTCGGTCTCGTTAGAATCTTCGTCAGTGGTATCATCACTGTTGCGGAATGTTCTCGAATGGCCTTTCGTTCTAAGATCCTCGGTAAACTTTTCGTTCTTCAGCTGAACGTGCATTCGCAACTTTCTGACATCGTTCGCCTCCCACGTTTCATCGTAGTTGCCCCGAAGACTATCAGCGACGATCTGCTGATATTTGCCCGCGAGCCGAGACAGATACTGACGTTGCTGGACCGTGGTTTGACGCGAAGGGCCTAGGGCATCTAGACTCTCACGACATTGGGTGACCAATGTTCGAAGCTCGTTGACCAGCGCTGGGAACTCGTCTTTGATATGATCATAGAGTAACTTTCCCAAAAATTTCTTCAAAGCTGGCACACCAGTCCGGGCTTTTGGAAGAGAGCTCCATGGTGCGCTGGTGAAGAACCTTTTCTCATTCGAGTTCCTCTGTTGCATTGTAACGCCGTCTTGAATGTCTTGAGTTGATCTGTTTCGGACTGTAAACCAGCCATGGTGAAGGTGTTCGACCTTGTTCTGAGCGATTTCCATGACCTTGGCACGTCAGTAATGTATGCACGCATAGGCTGAAGAGGCCACTCACCATGTTCTCATCTCCTTGCTGAAGTGCATCGCATTTGGTGATAATTCCAACAGTTCTCCGCCCTTTTGGATCGGCCGCCCTGGCCATACGGAAGACTTCCTGGTTGGCCAGGTTGTTCCTTGCGTCCATGACAGCGCTATATATTATTAGTGCGATTCAGATCGACAATTCATGTTCACTTACAGAATAATCGTACGCCTGTCAGACATGTACCCCTGGAGCAGAGACCGGATAATGTCGAGATCCTCCTGGGTTTGGTATCTGGTAGGATCTGGAACTGTCAGTATCCTTACAACCTGATGAATACAGATATGTTTGACTCACTATGAAACAACCCAGGGACATCGACGACGCTTAAGTGGTGGTGATCCGGACCAGAAAGCTCGATACGGAGGACATCGTCTGAGAAGCGCTTGGTGAGGTCTTCAAAATGATGGTCACTCGCAGCAGGCAGACCCATGTGGACGGCAGCCTATCGCATGTTATGATCTCTCGCGTGAATGACAATCGAGAATTGCATTCATACCTCATCAAGGATCTGAGCGAACATGTCGGCACTTAGCTCGCCACCTTCGATGGTGCGTGCGAACTCTTGGAGGTGCAATTTTTGGTTTTCGTCATTGTTGGCGGTCGGACCAGGGAGAATAGACACTTTAACGCTTTCATCGCCGATGACAGTTCGGCGAAGCACGATTTGAGTGGCAAACCTGGTACACAATTCACTTGCAATGGGGAAATTGAGGCCTGTTATTCCCTCAAGAAGGGAAGATTTGCCACTGGACTGGTCACCGACTACAACAAGCTGTCAATGGACCGCCGTCAGTCAAGAGAAACTTCGAAATATAGTTTGGACATCGATTTCTAACCTGAGGTAGTGAGATGTCTTCGTTGATGCCGAGCTCGCGAAATCTGTCGATGATACCAAGGACCCGGACTCGATCATCATTGTCGAGATCCTCCAGACTAGCTCTGGCTAATGCTTGACGTGTCATCACAGATGTTGGCATAAACTGGGTATCGGAGCGAATGGTTGTGATATGTTGCTTTTGGGATCATTCAAGTCGTGGGAAGTGACCACCACAGATATTTAAGCTGGAGTACCTGCCATCTGACACATCGCTGGCATGATCTTGTATCACATGATCTTGTATCACATGATCGAGGCACCCTTGCGATTGCTGATGTTACGTGGCAACCTTCGATGTCGCCTCAGATCGTACATGGTGGCGGGATCGGATTGAACCAAGTCTTGTTTTGAAATAAACCATGGGTGCAGAAGCTCAACGCCCCTAAATTCCTCTCAAAATAACAGATTGCCGCTTTAATGGTTCGATGAATGCTTTCACTACTACAAGAATTATGTCTTCTGTCGTTCGAAACAAGGTGTAGCTTAGACACACCTCGGGTCATGCGAAAAGCCGGCGTGTACGACACCATCAACGCGTCCATGGCCGGTACCACACTGAACTTGGCCACATCCAACATCTTGCACCGACGAACGCTATGCGCTTTTGAGCCTGGGGACGAACAAAAGCATCGTGTGGGATTCGTGAGTTTCATGTTTGGTTCTGGGTGTACGCGCTCTCGTCCTCACATCCCCTGGATGCAACCAGTCGTTCCAACGGATCGATTGTCGATCATTAGACATTATTGAACTCAGTCAGAAAACCGAATAACCTCAATTCAAAACCATGTCGTGAGGCATTATCCCATCCTTTTCATCCTGATCGTGATATGAACACGTTGATTCATAACAAACCTTAAGCGAAAGTCTGTAATTCCAAGACAGAGGCTTCGACCGGAAACTATCGTCGCCTTTGTCTTTCAAATTCTCAACGAACCTAAATGTGCTGATCCAGCCACCTCTGCGCAACCCCCGAATATCCCCTTTGGACTGAGTGATAATGTCAAAGCTTGGAGGCACGCATACTCCCCTATCACATCGAGTCACATACCCCTCGCAATACGCGATTGTTGGCTCCGCCTAGCATATCGGTTTCAACGGTATTCGCTTTGACGGTTACTTCTAAATTTCTTCTCACTCGATGGATCAGTCCCTAGACACAGAGAAAACACCTGCGATACGACAATTGCTCGAGCAGTACAGCCGCAACAAAACTTTGGGCAATCACTCTATAGAATGCGATTCGTCTTGCTTGTGGAAGATTACCGTTCGTCATCCTGCTGCAGGAACCATGTAAAGCTGCCGACGTGGTGCCATACGAAACTATGGTCACTGCTGATGAAGGCCAAGGCAAGCGAAACAAACATACGGCTGGCAGTCCGACACTACGAGACATCGAAAAAACCATCTGCACCATATCGGATGGAAAGATGAGCCTTGAAGATGTCAGCCTGGTCGACATCAACATGCTTTGCTCTTCTTCTATCCAGGAGAAAGACGATTTTGCGGATAAGGATCTTGTCGAAGCGCAAAACCTGTGTTTACAGATCATAAAACTTGTTCAGCCCAAGGTGGTGTTGATATTGACATGTGTGGCACACCGATCTGCTGTTAAAGGCATCAGGCTGTTCTCTTCTTCGCTCGTAGAAGCAGGCACAAGGAAGCGAAAGTCTGTCGGCACGGGAGATGACTGTCATGCATTTTCAGTTATCAAGGGCTTTCATCCTAGTGTTTTCCTTAGAAAGGACTACGTCAATCAAAGACGGTGGGGAGAGAAGCAACTCTGTTGTGCCCGAAAAATGCTCCACTGGTGCTTCCAGATGGCAATGCTTGAGCTTTGGGACGAAGAGTATCACGACAAGAACCACGCGTTGCAGCTGGAATGGACAAGGCAATGTCGCAAAGGTCACGGCTTACATAGAGTAAACTGATAATCATTACACTGAAACCATATAGACGCAGGAAGAAGTTTTCGCGTGTTGACATTTGCTCTTCCGTTGCTGGCATTGGACCACATACTTGATGTCTTACTCAGAACTATTCGGGTCCGTCGGATGCGATGACGATATTCCATCAATGCAATACAATTTCAACAACGTCACCAATGTTGGGATGACAAACCACAAACCACTCAGTGAGGTGGATGCCCAACAATCCACACTCGTAGAAGCTTCCATCCCAGTGTTCTCCTCAAAGAGGACTATTCGAATCAGAGACAAAGTTAAGGGGAGACGATCTGCTGAGCCAGAGGAATGGTCTTCATCCATTTCCGGAAAGCTTTAAGTTACTTGAATTGCGTGATGAAGATTGCGGTAGAGACTCACGTCAAAAACGTGCATTGGTACGTCATTAATTTTAGGCTAAAGTGATGCTTGTCTCGATCAAGTCCAAGCCATCGATGAGAACTGACCTTAGATTGTTAAAAACCTAAAAAGGACCAGGTATGTCCATCCCTGCTCATAGTCGCGGGAACTTCGTCATTCGTGCCGCGAGACGTACCAGAGAACGCAAACGAAGTTACCATAGCCGGATCGATCGGATGTAACGACAAAACTACGTAGTCGCTAGAACGATACCTACGATAGCAATGGGCGTGATGCACAGATGTCATGATCAATTTCTCGTGGCCCAGACGATCCGTGATGTCAAAGACGGTGTCATGAACATAAATTCGCCAGAAGTGCAGCTACAATAGCCTCTCAAATCATATCCAACCTGAAATCAACTACACCATGGCAACTACAAAAGCCCTTGAGGATAAGATTCAATATCATTTTACGAACAAGGATTTGCTCCAAGAAGCACTCCTGACATCAGGGAATGACCACCAGTGCAACGTCGTTGACGTGGGCAAACCTGCAAACAAACGCCTCGCTCTACTCGGCGATGCAGTGCTTCGACTGGCAATCGTTGATAAATGGTGGGAACAGGGTGACACCTCAAGACGTATGCAAATTTTGACCCCTCAACGGTAATGGTTTACTAACTTCAGCGTCAGAGACTTGTGAGAAAACCTGCCAAGAGCTTGCATCCAATCAAAATCTGAACGATCGCGGACACTCAATGGGTATCGATAAGCAAGTCACCAAGAACCCGTGTCAGAACGGTGAGGTGCCCAAGACAGCTATGGCTTCCACCTTGGAAGCGGTGATGGGCGCAGCATGGCTGGATTCGGGAAAGGATTGGCCGGTCACTCGTGCGATTGCCACGAGACTGTACTGTAGATAACTGAATATGAGTGAGCTCTATATCAATGTCCTATGGATCCAATACTGGGTCATCTTTCCTGTTCAAAACCATTCTCCGTTTTTGATCATGTCTTCCTCCCACCCAATACAATCCCGGGCAGTGTCCTGATAATCATCATAATCATCATGATCATAACAATCGTCGTAATCTCCCATCATGATATCGTCAAGGAGGCCTTCGTCCCAGTCTTCCGCTTCGTCTCCGTGCATCGCTTCGAACATGACGTCTTCATTCCAGTCCTCGATCGCTTGCTCGATATCGGACTCACTCCACGGACCCAATGCTTTGTTCATGTCTTTTCCGTCGTACTTGGGTGTCTGCGAAAGCTTGATCCTGTCCCTTGTTGCTTGTTGTACTTGCGCTTGCCAAAAGCTCTCACCTGGACGACGTAATTTCTTGTCGTATATTTTGTACAATCCAGGCAGAACAGTCACGTCTTGCGTACAGGCCTGTCAACAGTCAAACAGATAGAAAATTATTTGACTGATTGATTGGAAAATTTGTCAAACAAACAAACAAGCCGACTGGCATTTTTCAATCAGTCAAAAGAACGCAGAGGCTATTGTTTGTTTGACTGTTTGGTTGTTTGTGGAGGGTTGGGGTTGGGGTCCACAATCGGAAATATAGCCAATCATAGCAAGCATCCTACATTTTCTGGGGGGAACTTCAGATTCAAGTGGGCTTTGGAGGGCGCGTCGCGCGGGGAGGCGGCGCGTCGGTCTCTTGTCTTCCTTTACGTCCGCCACAGCTTCTCGTCGCTGCTTTAGAATGGAGCACTTGCGCTCGCACACCACCAGAGTTGCCAGGAAAGATAAACGGCCTGAGTCACAAGAGTTGGTTGCATCTCCGCTGAAGAGAATCAAGCATTCAGAGTCACCTGCCTGCACCCAGCCTGCTCCTACATTTGCATCATCTCCCCGTCCGCCTGCTCAGAGCCGGAAGGATGTCCCTTCACAAACCGACACAGCCAAGTCCCGTGGGCACGAGACGCGCGGAGGGAGCACTGAGAATGAGCCCGAGCCCGAACCCAAGATCAACGCGCAAGACCGTGTCACGTTTGAAGTCCAATGGGACCTTGTGCGGCCACGTGAACATTTCCATCTTCACACGCGTACAAAGCGAAGCGTCGGAGACAACATGATCTCATGGATTTTCATGCATGGGATTGAGTTATCTGAGAGGGTTCCAAGCTCGAACAAGGATCGCTTCTGGCTCTGCAAACTTTGCCACGATAAAGGATTGGCTCGACGTCCGTTCAAGGCGACCAGCACTTCGTCTGCGGCGTACCACTTGCTGCGTGCGCATCGCCTGACACCAAAAGGACCACTCACGGAGGCAAGCCAGTCGATCGTCAAGCATATGACACGACTCCAGACGGAACCCAGACGCGAGGAGCGATGGCGAGAAGCATTCCTGGAGTGGCTGGCCCATGACAATCCGTCACTCGAACAAGCGTCGAGCGAGCGTCTGCACAAGGTGATCATACTGGGTGGGCCTGAAGTCGAGAACTTGCTTCCTCGCCGTAACACCGTGCGGAACTGGATCCTTGGGGCGTACCACGAGCGCCAGAAAGATGTCATCCAAAAACTTCAGTCGAGCATCAGCAAGATCACACTCTCGATGGACATATGGAGCGCTCCGAACGACTTGGAGATGCTCGGCATAGTGGCACATTGGATCGACGAGCATAGATGCGCTCGTCGCTCTCTCATCGGCCTTCGTGAACTGCCTGAAGGCCATGCAGGCTCCGAGTGGGCCCCGGTCGTCGCTGAAGTGATAGACCAGTACTGCATTGGAGACAAGCTCGGATATTTCCAGATGGACAATGCTGCCAACAACGACACGGCTCTGCGCGCCCTCTCCCAACGCTTTGTGATCGAGGAGCACGAGCAGCGGCTACGTTGTTTCGGCCATGTGGTGAATCTCGTCGTCAAAGCATTGCTTTTCGGTGAGGGACTCACAAGGTTCACGAAGGAGTTGAAAGATGCTAGTGACTTCAATGCTTTCAGGATCTGGCGGAGCAAAGGCGCCATCGGAAAGCTTCACAATCTCGTTGTCTACATCACACGCTCGAACCAGCGCGTGCATGCTTTCAATCAAGTGCAGAGCGACGCCGCTGACGACCTGCTCGTGTTCTATCTCAGTCTTAAGAAGGACACCGGAATCCGGTGGAACAGTATATACACGATGATCGAGCGAGCGCTTGTTCTCGAAGATGCGCTTCGCCTCTTCGGTTCCCGATGGAGCGGATCCAAGGCTGGCGATCGCGGCGATACCGGATTCTCCAAAGAGGATATACTAGACACCCATGACTGGCAAGAGCTGAGGCACTTCAAAGTGTTGTTGGAGCCCTTCTACCTTGTCACGAAGCGTGTGGAGGGACACGCCTCCGGCGGCACACACGGAGCCATCTGGGAGGTTTTACCGGCATTCGAACTGCTGTACAGAAAGCTCAAGAGAGCACAGGATGAAACTGTCGCCGACCCGGAGATCTACACGGATTACTACAAACACAGCATCAATGCAGCTTTTGTCAAACTCAGCGAGTACTACAATCTCACCGACCGCAGCCGAGTGTATCGCGCAGCGGTGGCCTTGCACCCGGGCCTTCGGTTTGCGTATTTCGAGCGGGTGTGGAAAGACAGCCCCGATGGACATGGCGAGATCAAACGCGCGAAGGCAGCGACCAAGCTTTTCTTCAAAGCATACCTCGCAAAGCACCCTGCACCAATAGTGTCATCGGTCTCTGTGGGCTCAGAGCCTGTGCAACGTCGTTCGCCGACGGACGAGGACTGGGAAGCTGTTTTCGGGGTAGAGGGCGACCCGGCCTTGCTCCCAGGCCAGACCCACCACCGCGAGCAAGAGCTAGACACCTTCATGGAAGATTACATTGACATCAGAGGCTACGAGTCGAAACCTTTGACTTGGTGGAAAGAAGTCGGGGAGGCGCGATATCCCACTCTCGCTCGAGTGGCTTACGATCTCTTTGCAGTGCCCGGCATGAGTGCTGAATGTGAGCGTGCTTTCAGTCGTGCAAAGAAGATGGTCACTGAAGAGCGCCACAGCTTAAGGGCAGACATCATCGAGGCTGAGCAGTGTCTAAAGAGCTGGCTCATCTCTGGCATTGTAGATGGCACACAGGCGTGGGCTTCGTTACAGGAACTGAACAACGGTCAGGCCCTATGAGATGCGTCATGGTCCTTCTAGGGACAGCCATGGCCGTCACGGACGGCCGGTGTGGCGTTTCCGACCCACGAAGGTTCGGTCCCTGCTCGATGATAAATGCTGCTTAGTCATGGTCAAACAGTCAAATAATTATCCAATCAAACAGGCGGCCCTGCGGTCAATCAGTCAAACAAACAATGTGAAGTCCATTTTTCAAACAGTCAACACAAATAGGTCCCGTTATCTTGACTGTTTGACTGTTGACAGGCCTGCTTGCGTACAATACCTTTCGACGTCTTTGTCCAGCGGGCGCTTATTGAACGCGTTTGGTCTGTCGTGCGTCTTCGAGTCGAGTAACGAAGCCGTGCCTTCTTTCACACGGCGCCATGCTGCTTTCTGTGCATCAGACCAGACACTGTCTTCTGCGACGCATTTTGCTAGACCAGCAAGGTATTTCTTGGAGGTGTCTGGTCCTGGTCGGCAAGCCAGTTCCATAAGTTGAACGTCCTTGACCCCATCCAAAGATATCTGGTAAAGATTGAACAGAGCGTCAGAGTTGTTCCGAACGTCGAAAAAAGCCTTGATGATGGTAGTGGACTCCAAGACGCTCTTGATGGAGACTTTGTCCTTCGTGACCGTGAAAGCTTGAATGCCTAGATGGTATACATCTATCAGGTAAACAGTCTTTTCGGGGACGATTAGAACCGTGATGATAGATATGGATCCGTGCCGACCAAGATTTTCTCCTTTCAAGTCGAGGAATATTGGAGACGAATTGGCAGGTAAGCCAATAAATTTGTCGAGGGAAGGGAGTTGAGCGTGGGTATAGAATCGACTAACATACACTCAACGTGTCCGAATGAAGATGTCATCGTTGTCGACATGACTTGTCTTCAAGATACAAAGACCATAGTAAGTCATGCACGGTCAAGGTTGGATAGTTTGTTTTGGTAGATTCTGCCAGACAAGAGACAACGTGCAGTCAAACTATGGTCGGACTAGGGATCAGTTCTGGAGATGAAAATTTTGTGGACAGGCTCATATGGTGGATGCAGTAAGGACATGATGTTCTGACTCATCCTCTGACAAGACCCAGACATAGGACATGCACATCTTTGGGGTAGTCACTTCTGGCTGCAAAGCGGATGCTACCCCAGATGCATGGCGTGTCTTACGACTCGTGCGAACATAGCTCGATCGCGATTCTGGCCAAGCCATGATGCAATGTTTGAGTGGCGTGATGTATAAGCCCAGCGAAGAAAGCAAAGATCTAGAGCTTTGGGGGGAAACAGGGTAGTTCTAGACCGCCTATGGTTTCGCTTGCTACTGGTAGTGACAGCGCATGCATATCAACTGACACTGGTTTTCCAACCCTGATACAGTCTGAGGCTTAATTATGAGCGAGTCCCCCTGTCTTCCGTCAGCGCTAGTGTTAGTTCTACCATGATCGGCTATCATGTGGCGGCGGATCGGGCTCATGCAGGCCACTATGCAGCGTTTAGCGAAGGGACGACAACGAGTGCTTGATACTCTGCATAGCAACTTGCGCTGCTAGCATATGGGTTTCAGTGCAGCGGGAGTTCCAGGCTGAGGAATACTGCATTCTTATTGGCATTGTAATCGCCCATCGGCGCATCGAGGAGACGCCGGACCGTGCATCGAAACTAGCACTGTCTAAGACAATGCAGTATGAGCTGCCATAGAGAAAAGATGAGTTAAGCTCGATCACGCGCAGACTGCCGCACCAGATCATCGCGTACTGCATACGATGATCGGGTGTGAAAGAGTTTGTTGAGCTGTACATCTACTACTGGGGTATTCACTGCTCCATATCTTCAGTGGGTCTGTGACGGTCTGGATGCTCTTGTCCGGCAATTTTCACCAGCATATTCCTTCGCCCAAAACTATAGTTCTGCAAGATAAAAGATATCCAGCGTTTCCCTTCAGTCCGCGTCTCCGCCATGAAGTACAACCAGCTGGACACTTCGCTTCCAGTTCATTGACAAAAGAATGTTCAATAAAGGAGACAAGAATCGGCGTAGAAGAAGACCAAGGTAGAGCGATTTCTTGTTAGTTGCCTGGTGATTATGCGGGTGAAAGACTAAAGTATGTCAGACCTAATGTTACTAGCTAGACCAATGAGTGAAAAGACCAATTGCGTCAGGCAATCCGCTGATCTGTCAGCTTCGCTACCAAGACTGGTCTGAAGCTTAAGACCCAATTGCACTGTGACACATCACTGTTGTATCAGATAATGTACTCATGCACAGATATGGACCCCGCCAAACCCCACTTCTCCAGCAGTTGTCGTCTCTCTTCACCGGAGTCTTCCGCATAAAAAAAAAGTCTCTGGTATTCGTTTTGCAGCCAATTCCCTCCATAACGACGTTAATAATGGAGGACAAAAATCTGAAGTGCGTGGGTATCTCGTATGAATATTTGCGACGTCGACTGACCAGCCAAATTTAGGGTATTTTGTGGTGGAATGTTCGAATTTGAGGTCGGGTTCCGGCGATTCGCTTTGCACAAGTCTCTTGTGTCCAGGGTATCACCAGCACTTACTGCTCTCATGGAGAATGGCATGCGAGAGTCCCAAGAAAGACTTGCATCTATACCGGATGTCGACGAAATCACATTCGCGCGTTTCGCAGAGTTCGTCTATACCGGTGACTACAATACGCCTCAACCCACTCGGAGGCCGGAGGCATTTAAACCATTGCAAGGTTCCGGAAAGAGCGAAGACAAACAGGACATGCATAGGATGGAAGTCCAAGAAGTGGCAGCAGATTCAGAGCTTGTGCCAGAATCAGTATACGATGTGGTGGATGTACCCCAAGTCTCAGAAGAGCACATTGATGAAGACGCTTGGGCGAGTTTCGCCTTGAGCGCTAAAGAAAAGAAAAAGAGGAAGCAAAGGGAATCTGCCATTGTGGCTCGTAACGATCGTCCGTCTTCGAAACTTCCAAGCTCCGCCTTCGATGTGGTCATTGTACCCCCTTTGCCAACAACGTCATCCATCCGACATCACGGCGACAACGGCCGAAATGACTATACTGCGGTATTTTTCTGCCACGCAAAGCTTTACGTGCTGGCGGAGAAATATGGCGTGAATCATCTGAAAAGTCTTACGAGAGACCGCTTGAACAAATCGTTCATAAACTATGAACAAGCATCGGAACCTTCGGCAGACATTTCAGGTCTGTTGAGATACGTCTTTGAGCACACGCCAGAGAGGCAAACCTGGGACACAGGTGAGCAGACCACCCGGAGCCTGAGCGCCCTGCCAACAGATATGCTGCAAGATGTCTGCGTTCGATTTGCTGCGAACAACACAGAAACACTTGTGCTTTCACCAGCATTCCATTCACTCTTGCGAGACGGTGGTTCATTTGTGGAGATGTATTTCCAGAGGGTCAGCGAAAGACTCAAACGATTGTGATAAACGACAATGTAATAATCTACAGATCAACATGGCTTCGCAAGATCAGGAGGACGTGAAGGATTCGGGAACCACGCTCGTTGATAAGGACAAGATATGAATTGGTTGTATATAGCATCAGGTAGAGAATCAAGCAAGTAGTGACTGGCCAGATCGAGTGTCGCCTTTCTCACAACAGTAGAGATGCAAGACCCTGCATGCACCAAAGAGAGCTTAACAGACGGATCAAACCACGGCGTCTCCGTCCCTTCCACGTCATGCAATTTTTCGTAATCATATTGTGGAATGGAAGCGAGAGTTGCAGCCAGCATGCATAAGAGTGTGTCGGGGGTCCTCAAGTGTGGCTTTTATGGCACAATTACCATATTTGTGCAATCGCATGGATTCTCTCTTGCTTTGCCTCGCACGGCGTCTGAAAGTCACTGGCAAAGACCAAATGCCCTTTGACGATACAACACAAGCTGCCAGTTCAACCGCCGACACCGTATTTACTGCTGTAAAAGATCGAGTAGAGTTGAGACTTGCTCTCGACAGTATCATTAGCACGAGTGGATGGAAGCAGGATCTTGCCAGAGCTGTGATCGGGACAACACGTCCGGTGGGTGACGGGCTTCGAGAGATTCACGAAAAAGTCGTTCACGTCCTTGATCAGATTGATGGCTTCGCCAAGAAGCACAAAGATTTGTGCGCATTTATTGTACTAGGGATAATGGTTCTGTTCTCCCAGTGGGTCGTCGAAGCAATGGAGTTCGTAGAAGGCGGGATTCTGGAAGGTGAGAGATGCCCATACCGTGGCCGTCATACTGGTCTCGTCGCAATGCTGATGCCAAGAGCAGATTCTTTCGCAGCATGGTGGCAATCTAGATATGCTGGATTTGTTCCTAAGGGTTCCCTGTTCTCTTTAGTTCACTGACTTGGTATGAAAGGATTCCCCTGGGCCTTTTGTGTTTGATATATGCTGAGGGGAATAGTCTCGTGTGCTGTTAGTTTATTGCGATATGCTTCCTGCTCGCTAGAAGAACTTGAGGATCGTCACAACCTGTCAACGTCAACGAAGGTGTGAAATTGGCGACACACGCTCATTCGTAGGAAAAGGACACTCGATGGGTGTATGTAGTATCCGTCTTTTCGGCTTGTTCAACGGATGAACGCAGAGTTTTGAGCGCAAGTCACAGGATGCAGTATTCCTGGCGCCCAGAATCCCGAGTGTGATCTTGGAATGTGGTGAAAATCGCTTAGATTGTGTATAGAGAACAGAGAATGAAGGCCTTAACATACTGTGGTCTTGTTTCCTGAAGTATTCAGGGCTTGGTTCAAAGTGCACGGGCCAACAGCGACCGCGATAGATTAGGGCGGAGTTGGTCTGTGCAGATCGGATTCCACACGGTCGCGTGAACAACGCTCAATTCTCACATAGATGTGCAGCAGAACCCAAGGCGGCACACGATGAAGCCCAGACAAAGCAGAGTGCGTCGCCGGCACTAAGTGCGTCGCTTTGTACGAGAGATGTCGGGGAGAGAAGGAGAGCACAGGGGCTGGAGACCGGTTCTTGAGGCCACACGTTTGAGCCAGCATCAGCATAGTGGTCTGAATCTGAATATTCAGATTCAGAAACTCGTATTCAGATTCAATTCAATTCAGATGCCCATTATTCAGTATTCAGGTTTTATTCAATACGTCATTCCTTGGCAAGTCTTGGCAGATGTTAAGGTGAGTGAAGGCACTAGCTTGTCAACAGCCTTTCCATTTAGAATCTATTCTCCAGCAGGCACGAGCAGATCTTCGTCATGAGAGCTATCTGAGTCGTAGTCATCGTCAATCTGGCAGGCATAGCCACGGCGCTGCCAGTCTTTCAAGCATTCTCCCTCCTCAATCACCTGCCCGCCCAATTGGCTACGCGACCAGGTTATCGTCCTCCTCATCCCGCTAAAGCTTGATTCACTAGCGGCACTCATCGGCATTGCGCTCAAGCAATCGATCGCCATCTGCCACAATTGCGGATAAGCTGCTTTCTGATCAGGCTGGCTCCACCATTCAATGGGGCTCCCTGCAATCTTTGTAGGCGTGGCATTGACGAAGGCAGTGAACTCGTCTTGGCTCTGGGACGTGAGTGACTGTAACAAGCTGGTGCGATGAATGTCCCACGCCGTTAAAGCTTCATTCCGTTCCACTGCTTCAGGAATGGAAGATTCCGTTGTACGTTGCTGATAACGAGTCTGGAAGAGCTTCTTTGCTCTCTCAATACCGGGCTTGATCCAGCGTTTCTTCCAGACTTTGTCCATGTACGCTTTTCGATACCCGGGATGGAGCAGAACAGCTGCCGCGTGCACTGGCACATCATCTGACAATTCGTAATATTTGTTGAATGCGATCCAACTGGTGTTGATTGCAGCAAGCAGAGTCGCTTTGGAAGTGAACTTGCGTTCGCTGTCCCCATAGTGCTTGATCAGGAAATCGATCTGCACTTGAAAGCTGTCGAAGGTGGCCTGGTCACCCTGACTCAGCATTGTGATTTGATGAAAGGGTTGCAGGAAATCGGATGCATCCTGGAGGGTTTGCCATTCGTCACGACTCAACTTCAAAGCTTCGAGCTGGACGTGGCGGTCTATCATCCTCGCAATGGCGTCGCGGCACTCGATTGCGTCAGCGAGAAGCCCGTACCAGGCGTTCCACCTGGTCTCGCCAGGGAGCTTCAGCACTTTTCCCGCAAGGTCTTTGAATTCTTTGTGCAGTGCCAAGTTGCGCACCGCAACGGCCAGCCGATACACCTTGTTCAACGGACCATGGCTCGCGAAGCCCCCTTCACTGACTACAGCATCTTCGATGACAGAGCCAGAGTTCAGTACCCGCTGTGTGGCCATATCAAAGGCTTCCTCTTTTCGACAGAAGAGGAAGGCTTGCACAGCAATATTGAGGACGTGACCAAGACAGCGCAATCGATTCTGTCTCGCATCCCAGTCGACGCCGTGGCGCTTCGACAAGGACTCCTCAATTGCCCGGCATAGCGTATCGTTCGTACTGGCATTGTCGGCAGTGACGTAGCCTAGCCGCTTTCAATACCGTACGACTCGAGAGCATGCATGACAAGAGGAGCAACCAGCTCGCCGGCATGTCCGTGGTGCAGCTCGGGCATAGCGAGAAGTGCATGCTGGAGCCTGCCGTCTCGACTGACGAATCTGGCATAAATAGACTGGAACTCCCCTTGATGGTTGACGCCGCTCGTCCAGCTGTCCGTACAAATGTTAATGCACGATGCAGATGACTGCAGCGCTAGAGCCACGACGCGACGCTGCCGCTCGTAGTTGGAGTGTATCTGCCGTGGTATAGACGTATGCGACTTCAAAAGCGTCTGCGCGCATTGCGGATTGAGCGCTCTGCAAAGCTCCTCGAACTCGTCGAGCTCCACTACGCGATGGCTGACATTCGCTCGCACGATGAACCGCGCCAGCGCATCCCGGAAACGGCGTTTGTCCAGAACATTGAAAAGCAATTTCTCTTGTTCAGTGCGACTCAGCGACTCGCCCTTCTCTTTCTGTCTTTGCAGAGCGTCGATGATCGGTGACGCCGTAATTCGCTTGAGGCGCACGCCATGGCTGGAGCGAAGATGCTGCTCAGCGTTCTGGATCGGTTGGCAGTAGTCGCATTGTTTACAGTAAAAGAGCTTTTGGTAATGACGGTTGCGCTCAGGCTCGTGCGGCAGGCGCGTGCGAGCGTAAGTCCAGGCTGGGTGGACTTCTTTGGTGTTTGAGAATGCTGATCGCTTGCGCTTTAAAGATCGGACTGTGTCAGGTGTCGAACATGCTTCGCCATCGGTGCTCGATGCTCGCGAGGTAGAAGACGAAGCGCGGGCTTGATGAGGCCATTGAACGTCAGCGATCGACGTTGAAGCTCCTACGTCCATCCCGGTAGTTGCAAAACCAGCGGCCGTCAGACCCCCGAGTCCCTCAGAACGTCATTTGAGCTGGAATTGTGAGAGAGCGCCTTACCCGACGCGGCAAGGCGCGGACCAGGGACGTCTCCAGGACCCCGGATTATGCCTGTGAGGGTCTACGAAAGAGCCGCAGGACTGAAGTACAACCCTAACACTATGGGTAACCTGAATAATCTGAATGTATGGTGAATATTCAGACACCGGAATTCAGATTCAGATTCATATGAATATTCATAATTCCTGTTGAATCCAATTCAGATTCAGACCACTATGAGCATCAGAACTCTGGCCCAGAAAGCTGTGCCTGACGGCGAGTAGGATTATACATTTAAAAACCGGTGTAGAACGATTCAATGCGTTGAAGCCATAACGTTTATCGAGAAGATGGCCGACGCGGCATATGCTTCTAGCTCTAATGCAATCTGACTGGAAGATGGGAAGAAAAACAACGAGCGCTCCATCTAGGCGAGATCCAAAAGACGACGCCACGACCACCTGGGAAAAGATTGGTTAAAGGCTGTCGCTTGCGCAATGAACACGAGTACTTTGAAGTGGACATACAATATTGGGCTGAAAAATGCATGTCATGCTCCGGAAGTAGCCTCTCTTCCTCCATGGTGTGCACGAAGGAGTTTCCACATAGCATGTGTCACGGGACGACAACGCTGTTTCATTACGATATCTGTATGTCAATGTTCGACCGTAGTCTAGTGAGCCAACGCTGCGCTTTAATCCAGGGCAGCTTCCCATCATGGGGACGATGGAACACAATCGCGTGAGATACATCTCCTTCACGATTTTCGAACCTGTAACCAGACCCACCTTGAGAAGCCATGCTATACCCAATGCCAATCATTCCATTGGAGAAATCTTCCCACGTGAAATTTTTCTTCTCTGTCGTGTCGCAGAAGTTGACCCAGAAAGAATACACTTTCTGGCGAAGGTCCTGGTTGATAGAGAATGACCGAGGTGGAAGCGATGCTCGCTGAGGATGCTGTTCACTATCCCTAGACGGCGTGGCACTCTCTCGCGACTTCTGTGTCGTAGTTGCTTTGGCTTTCCGCAATCCCGTCAGAGACGGAGAAGTTTCCTCGATCCTGTGGGAAAAAAGCTGAGACTTTTCCTCAGCCGGGCCGAAGTTCAAGGGAGCTTGAAGCTGAAGCAAGTCAAGAACCGCTTTTGTATCTTTTCCATTTGACGCTGCCACCATGACCGAGTCTATTGTCCACCAGAATTGTAAGTGCCTCTGTTCGATCTCTAGGGTTTCCCTTGCATTGAGAACGTCAAGCTTTCGTTTCGTCTGAACGTCCATCAGAATGTTTGTGTCGCTCGCTAGCGACCGCCAGAGTCGCGGACGCTTTTCAAGCTCGAGTACTAGCTCCTCGACCAGATTTGCGTGTTCAAGTTCCGCGCCGGGGGACAAAAAATAACGATACTTTTGAATCTCCCGCAGACAGAAGGCTAGGACTGACATGTCGTGCAGCGCATGCATCATCTTCGTGGGAACGTTCTCGTAGTTGTTAATATCCGACAACTCTCGTTGGATGACCTTGAGCACTCTGCCATGCCCGATGACCCAGCAGATAGTGTTCTCCTCTGTCAACAACTCGACAAGTCGAGTGAAAATTCCGCTCATATTGCAATCCGACCATCGGCAGGTTCTCAAGGATGCCACTGAAGCATTGAGTGCATTTCGAAGTGCAACCTCCAGAGTCATGTACTCCCTGACGTCGCTCACGGTAGCCATTTCGGGTTTGAGCTTCAACTGGTCTATAGCACTGAATTTGTCCGAAAGTGAGACCAGGTCATGAAAACAGCTAATCCGATCGAACGTAATCTTTAGAAATGTTTCGTAACGCCCTTCTTGCGGTGTCGAATTCATGCGCATGATCCAAGTTTTCGAATCTGTCCTCAATTCATAGAGATCGTTCGATGTATCGTCGAGTGAGCATTCGAGCAACACTCGTATGCGAGCAAGATCGATGGAATTTGGCTCCATGTAGTCGATCTGCGTCATTTGCTCAAGTAGCGAAGGCTGCGAAATTTCCAGATCTCGTGCAGAAGACTTTTCACTCGCTTTCAAGTCTGTTTGCAAGTCAAGTCTGTCGACACAATCGACCAAGAAACGGTAGGTCGTAGATTGGGCTTCAAGCTGGTATAAGAAGCTCGCAGGATTGATGCTGTCGAGTCGTGCTTGTTTTGGCCACTGGTATTCATAGCCCTTGTCCGTGCGACTGATTATCAGTTGACCCTCGCATGTTAAAGCCTTTAGAGACCCGCAGAAGAGCCCAGCAGCGCTTCCGTTGCCGTCGATGTGTCGAAATAGTTCAGGCGAATAATCTAGGCGGGATTTGATGAGATTTGTGAGATTGTCACCACTAACGAGCTCAGGAACATTCAGCATAGGGGATTTGAACTGTTTAGCAGGTATGGAGCTCCACTCGGTTGTTGCAACAGTCGCAATCTGGTGGACGTATGGGTCTGGAGAGTCATGAAGGTAGTCGAAATTGTCCTGAAGGTAACGGCGTCGCGCGAATTGACTTATCTGTGACCATTTGGCCCAGAATTTGTTCAGTTTTCCAGTTCCTTTCATCCTTTGAAGAGACCCCCAGTCGTCGTGAATCTTCCTCATTCGGACACGAAAACTTTCTTCCATGATTGAAGTCGGGATCTGCTTTTCGCCTTTGGATGAAGTCAGACCAGTCACCCTCCCGATCTCCTCAGGTGATGCTTGCCAATTGGGCCCATAGTTTCTGCTGGCTTCCTTCGCCAGTGGGTGGTGAGAAAGTTGTTCGCAATTTTGAATACCGAGCATTTCAAAGAGCGCACCATTTCTTGAGAGTTGTTCACCGAGTGTTTGGCTGCATGCATCCACCCAATCATCCAGACCATCCCATGTACCAAAAACTTTGCTCTCTTCAGAGAGAGTCAGCACGGCCTTATGAATACGGTTCAGCCGTGGCTTGTTTAAGCTAGGCATATTCCAGAACGATTTGTCAGTAAGGTCTCCTTCTGGGCGCAGCGCTTCTTTGACAGAGCGGAGATCTTCACGGAGATCCCCTATCATAAGTCGCAGGTCTTGGGTGAGTGTTTCCATATTTCGTGGTGCCGACATGATGGCTGCTCCAAATTTGCCGGCGATGCGCTGGATTTTGAAGCATGTACTGCTTGGTTGTGTTTGACTTTCCTGATTGAACAAGATCTAACCCCGTGGTCGTAGGAAAAGTAACATAGTCTCATCACCCGACATCTCTGGTGAGGATGCGCACAAGGCGCCAAGACGACCAGGCCCGCCGAGGTACAGCTTTGGCATCTCATTCATTGGTCGAATTGCCCTACGCGCCGTCAAAGCAAGTTTACTTGAAACGCTGACACTCCAACATTGAGGTCGTATGCAAACTGCCCGCATCAATAATTTTTTTGTGAGCGATCAACGCGGCATGTGCTCAACATGACGCTTGTTCCGATCCTGGAATTTAGATCGGACTGCACTTGGCGAGGTGTACACTCATGTGGTGATGAAAGGCTGAATACTCGCGGCGTTGATAGTTTCGATCATCTCTCTGGTGTGGATCCATAATTGCTTTGAACAGGCGTCCTTTCTCTTCTTCGCTCGTTGCTGGACCGGGCAGGTGCGCGGCATTCCAGCGCTCGACTGCGGCCTTACAAGACCGGCGACCGTCAAAGAGCTCCCCATCAATGTGGGCTTTGTGTGGTTCGCCGATCAACATCTTGTACTTTTCAGATACCTCACTGCTTGGCATAGGAGCGAAGGATGGACCGCGGGACGAATGACCGCTGACACTTTCGCGTGAGCTTAAGGTTGCGACAGCACCATGCAAATAGGACGGGTGGCCGTGATCCCTCCATCGATCACTTTGTGGTGGAGGTTCAAAATCTGAGGCGAGTGGCATTGACTGCTTGTATCCGACTGGAGGAGGGGGGTTGTTAGGACCATACGGACGGTCTGGGTCCCGATATTGCCAGGATGAGGTTCGCCAATTATCGCGGCCTGAAGGATGTCGGGCATCGTGTGGACCTTGAAGCGGTGGAGGTAAGGGATGGTAGAGTTCCTGTGTCGTTGGGATTGGCGGTATGCGACCCCAATGATCGTAACGAGGGCCATCTAAAGAGAGCGGCAGGGGTGACTGTAGGGGCGGTGCATCTTGTATCTTTGGTTGCAATGGCACCTGACCGCGACCACTGGTGTTTGGTCCTTTTTGGGTTTCAATAGGCTTTGGACCATAGCCAGTGCATGCAAATCCGCCGCGATGACAGTTCTGGCATTCAGGCTTGGCTTCATCGCATTTTTTCTTCCGGGCTCTGCATGTATGACAACCGCTTTTGGTGCGATTGCTGAAGTTGCGCTTGAGCTTGCTATGTGGATCGCTAGGATTAGCTCTAGGGCCATAAGCATTCATGGGCGGCTCTTCGCGTCGTGTTGTCGTCGGCACAGGTTGTACAGGCTTCGCTGGCTGTGATGTTGAAGCACCGCTCATTGGTGCTTGGTTGCTGACATCCTGGAGATGGGATGCCAGTGACTTCGCAAGGTGTGCCTCGGTCTCTGGTCGGACCTGAGGCGGTGCTGATCGTTGATCGCGAGTTGGAACTGGTGAGCGCTCTCTTGAGCATCGGTCACTGTAGGTGATTAGTAATGACTTTTCTGCTGGAAAGAATCCATAATTACCGTGTATTTTCAATCGACACATGTGTGTTCAATAGGTTTAACTTCGACACGGTGGGGTTATGTGATTGAAAGCTGTTTTTGGAATCCGTCATGCGCCTTTTTGGCGACAGTGCTACAGCTGATGTAGGACTTCCCCGATGTGAGTGTTCGATGTCGTCAGTGATCAATCGTTTCCGCTTGGCAGTCTCCGGGCTGACTTTAATGGCAGGATCCGGACATAAAACGGAGTCATTACTTATGGAAGTCTGTCTCGATGGCTGGGTATCCATCCTGTTTGGTTCCGCTGATGTTCCATTGGCATTGGACCTGAGATGCGGCTCGCTCGACGGCTCCATCAAGACTTCAGAAGACTCAGCGGACTGTGTTGGATTCAATCCGTTGACAGCAGTAAACCCGTGGGCAGGCATAGCCTTTTCGATAGAATATCAACCTCCGGAATTACGCTCATGATCTGTCGGTGATCGTTTCAGCAGCTTGACCATAGACCGCATCGGGTCGTTGAAGAGCGTTGAACGTCAAGAACGGTTGGTCGGCCTCTGGTGTCGCAGAAGACGTCTTCCAACGCTATGATACCATGCGGATGGAAGTGGTGAATGAAGTTGTCTTGCTGCACCGCGAGGAAACATTGACTCGAGAATTCATTGGGCCAGACGATTTCAAAGGATACGGCCACGCATTCGAGAAAGCTTATACGAAAAATGAGATCTCTCGCAGTACAGGACACCACAGAGTCATCTCACACAGCTTTGGGGGCCTTCGTTTCATCGTCCGCCATGAGACAGACGGCTATGTAGAAGTCAGTGAACCTAGTCAGCTTGATAAGGAAGTCCCAACTGAGAACGTCCTTTCTGGTTTACTTGAATCCTTGTCCATCGCTCAACCTAAGGCCCCTGACGAGTCTAGATATACTGGTTCAAAGTTGACGGTCCGCAAAGAAGGCCACAAAGTTACGCCCCAATCGACGCTTGAGATCAAGACGAGAGTTCATCACAAGCCCCTTTCTGTGGCAGACGTCGCTCCGCAACTCTGGATATCCCAGACACCAAAGCTTGTACGCGCCTACCATGAGAGGGGTAAGTTCAAGGTTCCAGTTGTCGAGGACGTGACATCTGCTCTGCAGCAGTGGGAGAAATCAAACCAGCAACCCCTTCGAAGGTCAGCTGCCCTACTAGCAAGACTCATCGCTACAGGGAAACAAAATGGGTACTCCACGATCAAATATGATGCCCGAAGCGATAAATTGCACATTGAGCGCTGCGAGGAAAGAAAAATGTTCCCAGCAGATTTGTATGAGAAGTGGGCGGGTGGCCGAACTCCAGAGCAGCTTCGAGACCAGAAAAGAGACAGTCTGCTGCCTCGCATGGCACAGGTCAGTGCCATATGTTTACTCCTGCAACCATAGCTGACGTAGACAGATGGCCACGGATAGTAAGCCTACACTATCCAAGGTGATGGCCACTGGAAACAATGATACCCAGCGAGAGAGTGGCGCACACACAGATGTACTAGGAGTGGAGCCTGTGGGAGCGATGCATTGTCACATTTGCACAAAGATGCGCAAAAGCCGACCGCAAAAGCACAGTTCATTGGTAAGCGGCAGCAAAACACAAATTTGTCTCCTTTGCGGAAGGAATTTTTGCAATAAACACGATGGACCTGTGGCAAATGTTTGCGAGATCAACCATGAGACATACTTCCAAAATCACGGGGAGCTCGAGGGTGTGTACCCCTCTTTGGCAGTGCGAGACTCGATTTTGGGAATCAGTGACCTAGGATAATGATGTTGAGCATGATGATGGGGATCTGTATGCTATTCAGCCTAAGTTCTCGTCATGGTATTTCTGCGAATGTACCTTTGGACTTTCCATATATAATCATATCATAGTATGTACTTTGCGATAACTATCTTTTTGCTCGGGACAGCGCCGCTAGTCCAGCGATTGCACCACCAGTTTGGACCACGCCGTTGACGATGGCAACACCATATCCGCCCATGGCAGCGCTCTGCAGCACTGCTGCTATTGCAGGAGTCCCACCGACCGTGGATTGTAAAAGTGCGAATGCTCCACCTGACTAGCGATCAGAGCTCCAACACGAATAGCATCTCCAATAGCAACAAGAACTCACCAGCTACTGGGCCGCTTGCTGTCAAGCCTGCCGCGTTGAAAGCAACGGCCGATAAAAGTGCCGGGCACGCTATGGCCGCAACTGAACCTGTGGCGACCGTGATTGTTCTTGGATTCGCATGCGCATAGCGTAAGGCCGAGTTCCAGGCTGCCGTGACGTTCATGTTCGACATATCAATTGGATTTTCACAGAAAAGACTAGTCTTTGTGGCGAAGAGATGAGCGCAAGCGTAACGAACAGCGAAATCCCTCGCAGGAGACCCCACAGGTGATGAAATGGCCTGTGTGGCTGATGAGCGATAGATGTTCCCCCTGTTGCTCTAGCTCTCGTTCGATTGTGTTCCACCGGGCTGGGGCCGACAAGAAGGGTTTTAAGCTTCTCACGCTATAGTCATATTACTTCACTGTCCTGGCTTGAACCCACAAAGATCCTCATCTTAGCGTGGACGAGGAGACATTCACCAATTGATAACTTAGCGAAGTCCACGCAAGGAGAATATACCATGCTATTCGCGGGCTTCTTGTGGCTGCAAAAGCGAATGCTAACCCAGGATGCATTAAGTGTCTCACGACACTTCGTCCAGAGCTCAATCTCGATTCTAGCCAAGCTACGATGCGAGGTACGAGTGGCGTGATGTACAAGCTCAGCGCACATGCGAAAGACCTAGGGCGCTGTGGGGTCACACTGCAGTTCCAGACCGCCTATCAGTTTCGTTTGCTACTGTTAGTGGTAGCACATGCATATCAGCTCATACGATCTGTTCAACTCTGACATGAAACCTCTCATCGAGCTTACCTGTCGCCCATCCATACCAAGACAGTATCAGAATTGACGCCTCAGCCATTATGCTAGCCGCGCTCTACCTCTCTGCTTATCCCCTACGAGTGCTAAAGATTGTATAACTAGCAACGAATCTCGATTGAATTTGGTGATTGGCGGGCATGTGCGGAATCGTGAAGTACGAAACAAGCATGAGCTGAGCTGTCTCACATTTCTGGTTTGAGTTGCATCGCACCATACATGAGATGGCGTTATGCGATTAAACGGGCAGACTTGGTATGCATGAAACAGCTGAGTAGCCCGATACATGAAATAAGTGTTCCATCGTTTCGCTATCGCATGCTATGCGCTTTGGTCAGCCAACCAAGAAGGGCACGAGCCAGTTACATTTCAAGCGGGATGTACTGTTGTGCGATCCCCCTGTTCTATCACATGAAGCACGGGAGACTCGAGCCTCGAGACATGACATTTGAAAAAGAGAAAGCAGGGATGAGCCGCTCGACGCGCGGTATTGATCAATACGAAATATGCTGATTTGTGAAGGACAGAAAAGGAAAGTCCCAGTATACTATTGTTTTCTTGACGTATACGGAAGTCGGATGTGAGCACGAGCCAACAGCGACCCGGGCGGAGTTGGTCTGTGCTGAATGAGTCCATCGCGACCGATTGGGCTTGCTCGGCACCCTCCTGTGTGCGGGGCTATCGTGCTTTTCTTTGGTTCTGCCAGTGCCCGGGTGGCTATTCTGGGCAATCAGCAGAGTCTATATGGGCTGCTAAACTGTCATTTGTTGGCTGGAGCGAGCGGCGGAAGTCTCCCTTTTTGGCGCCAGACAAAAAAACGTCGACATCCGAAGACCAGACCACGCCGATAACTTCGATACGTGCAAACAAGTTTGGAAAAGGTTCGAGAGCTAGCATCATGGACTGATGCAGTCAGGCCTTCAAATTGCGCTTCTGTCCTGGCCCGTTCCAGTACCCAGGATTCTCGTCAATGGCGTGGCGTATGCCCTGAATGGACGCATGTCTGAGTACTTCCCTCACTTCGGGACGTTTTTGTGGACATTCATCCAGCATTCGTCCTATCAGATGTTCAAAAGTCCCTTCAGCGCGAGATATCAGACTATTGCGAGCATCGCGAAACAGGTGTAGTGAACGACCTTGGACTTCTAAATCCGGTACAAACATGTTGAACTTCCGACTCCATGGAATTTTCCCATTGACAAAAAGGAAGTAAGCCACTGCGCCCATGCTCCAGACGTCGACCTTTTTGTCGTAAGTGGCAGCAACGCTGATGTTCTCTAGTTCAGGCGCAAGGTAGCCGATGGTACCACAGTGACCAGGACGGGGTTTAAGCGTCGCACTCTGACGAATGGCCTGTCCCTCGTCGATGATCACTGCGTAAGGCTTTTCCCCAAGCTCAACGACGCCCAGATTTTCCGGTTTGATGTCCCGATGAATGAATCCGCGGTCATGTAGTGCTGACAGACCAAGGAGAACCTGCACGAACAAAGTCTTCTTCACAACCTCCGATTCGTTATACCACGGTTTTGACAGACCGAAGAAGGAAAAGTCTCGACGCGCCAGCGGCTTCCACAAAAGATAAACCTCTCGTACGGAAGTGTAAGGGCGTTCGTGTTCCAGGATCGAGTGTTTCTGCATCACAAATGAGCTATATTGGTGGCTCTTGACACAATCGAAAAGTTCCTTGTACAAGCGAACTTCACCCTCTGCTTTACCATCTGCCTCGCCAAATCGCAGTCGTTTGAGAGCCACAACCTCTCCAGATTTGACATTGGTCGCTGCATGGATCACAGATACTGATGACGATCCAACGATACCGTGCAAAAGCCAGTCTTGGACGCGTAGATCGCAGACCGATGGCGTCCCTGAAGTCGATTCAAAAGGGGTTGCGTCTAGATCGCGGGACTTGAAATGTACCTTTTTGCTGGCCTGGAATGTTTCTTCGTCGATGACGTCAAAGTTGAAATTAAAGCGGTAGGGACCGATAGCTATCCGGGCTGTCTTACCCAGCAGCTGCTTTCCCTTGCTGCCCAGAGAACGATCGTCGACGCGAATTCCGCTGTGCCGAGCGTGAATCCATAGCTGTCCATACTTCGCATCGAATTGAAAATACCCGTGAACTGGATACAGCGATGGGGAAGTCGTGGGTGGTAAAAGTAGATCGATTCCGCCAGTCTCTTTATAGCGTTCAGTGTTGCCAGTGCCAAAAAAGAATCCGATAGACGGGAGCCACGGAGTTGCGGCAAAAGTCAGCACGTAGCAGCTGATGTCGGTTGGCATATCGTCTTCTCCATTCGAAAGGTCGGCTTCAGTCGTATGGCCAAAGCCAAGCTCCGAGAGTTCTGGTGGCACGTTGGGCTCTTGCACAATCGTAGGACTTGTAGGTGTGCTGTATGCTCCTGCGTTGCGTCTTACAAAGTGTTTATGATGCGAGTATCTTTCATCACCACTGTCGATAGCATCAAGAACAAGTTGCATGGCTTTGAGTGTTTTTGAATCCGCTGGGATCAAAGTCGCAAAATCCTTTATGTTCATCTTGAATGCAGGTCCTGTATTCTTCCTGGGCCGGCCGACTGTGTTCTTTGTATTTGTTCAACTTAAAGTGCACACTCGGAACCGCGCGCCTAAGACGCGCCGCGTTTCACGATCGGGCGTTGTTTAACGCCGTCCCCTCCAATCATGTCCGAGCCCGAGATGCAGTCAAAAGTTGGGCCTATTGACATCTCCGTCTGAATCACTGATGTCCTCAACAAGCGCTCTACACTTTGCTGCATACTGCTCACGGGCATCTTCTGGTGTAGAGCCGCGGTTCCATTCGCCAGCAATGGCACGGCCGTACTTGTTTTCACGATATCGCTGGTGCTCCAAAGAAGCATTCCAAGCCTTCTCAAATTCTTTACCAGCCGGATCGCACAGTGAAACGGGCTCAAATTGCGCTTCGCAGGCTGAGCCACTACGTGAGATTTGTAGCTGCGCTCCGTTGCATGTCCAGCTCTTCAGAGTCGTGAAGCTAGTACCATTGTCCTCTTTTATTTTTCCTTCCCCGTAAGGAGGTGGAGTCGGATATCCTAGCTGTCTGTGTTCCTTTTGTTCTCCCTCTTGCTTCAATATATCGCGTGAATCGTTCTTCTTCACTTCGGCTTCAAGTGTGAGTTGGCACTTGTTTTGTTTTCGCGAGGTTATTTTTGCATGGCCGCACGTGTTCCGGTGTTTGGACACGATTGAGTTCTTTGCCGAGTAGGAGGAAGCCGGCGTTTGCTGAGATTTCGTTCCTGCACTTGGATTTTGGTTGTTGGCATGTAATGTGAAGCGTTTGCGCCTTCGAGTCCTTTTCGGAGCTGGATCAAATTGTTTGGTTGATTGGTCCAGACCACTCAACTCGTCATCATCATCATAGCGTCGTTTCCTTGTCGCAGTAACCATGGCGAGATTGTATCCTAGAGGGAGAACGAAGCGTAAGCAGGAACGGGAGTTGCTGGCGCATCAGGTCACAGGGTCAGTACGGGGCTTGGAGCCATTCCGGTAGTTCTGTACGTCATCGGTCCCCGCTGATCCTAGGGTTAGTGTCGGGGGATGCAGACACTGTTTCCCATCCGATCAAGGCAATATTACCTCTGGCAATGCGAGAGAGCGCGCGTTATAGTTGTGGCACGGGAGATGAGAAATCGAACATGCCCCTCTTGCATGCCCAAGATGGACCGCCGAGCGGTAAGCGCTCCGCGATTCGGTGGGTGACAGGTGAAGAGATTAGGAAACGAGATGCGCAAGTGGAACAAAATGCGCACACCAGAGAAAATGTCAGCATACAGATACGGCTCGTACGGACACTGGGGATATCCTGGTAGGTTGAATGAGATCAAAATCGGAATCAAAACCTTTAGCATATATTAAAAAGGATGATGTGAGCATCGACAACGGTGACCGCGAAGATATTGTGGTCAAGGGTTGGAGAAATGGCTTAGGACACTGCGGCGTCTGCGAAAATGGTTCAGACCATAGAAGTTGCGAGAGTGCCACCTTGAGTCGCAATGGCTGAGCAGATTATGAGACATCGGATATGCAAGGCGTTTTCTGCTACTCTGTTTTAATCCACTTCGTCCGTTTTTTTAACTCAGTCACCCTCCCTGTCATCTCCCTACCATCTCCATCTTGCCCAAGACAGGAACATTATCGCTAGATCATTGGAGAAGACTTCTCCCTCGCTAGCAGCATAGCCTGATCTAGAACAAGGCACGTGGATCGCATCGATCTGCTCCTACAAAGACTTTCTGCATTGTTCAAGTGTGCATTAGGGAAGCTGAAGATAGCACATACCATGCAATGCGTGCATCATGCTCTGCACATGTTGCTCGAGCTACGCACAAAGCACGACCGGAGCGCGCTACCCGCCACTAGGTGAGACAAGGACCGGTGAAGCATGTATCTAAGTATGTCTCTACTTGTCCTTGAGACTAAACTTTCTCCGAGGCGAAGATTCCGCTTGCCTTAGTGCACAACGTCGTGTAGTTGAAGATGCCCCGTCGTGAGAGGCATACATACAACCGAATGTGATTAGAACTATCTCTGCGTCAGACTAGTGGACCCTTTTGCCGATCAAACATGAATATAAGGAAGTTGAATGCGTGCAAACATTTGGTGCGAGAAGGCAACGTTGCCCGTTTGCAACAAATCTGTACTACAAATAGATTGATTGATTGATTGATTGATTGATTCTGTCAGGCTATTCACGGTGACCGTATGAGCCGTCCTTAATGAGTGACCTTACATATACCCCAATCTACAAATAGAAGACGAAGGCTTCGAGTCGAAGCCTTTGAAACCCCATACAAATTTTAGGGTTACGAATCCCCAGCCGAGTCGAAGCCTTTGCTTTAGCGGAGTCGAAGCCTTTGCTTTTAAATGATCCAGTAATACTCAAATTTTGACTGTGGCCTAAAATAATATGGTTTTCATTGCTCCTCGAATTTCGTGTCTTTATACATAACGATGGTGCGACAATTCGATAGTGATATTTGCACCGTAATTGCAGCTAGCGATGAATCCAGCGCTCCCCACAGCTTACCCTAACCGCTAGCGACAACAGCTCATCTACTCTATCCCAAAGCGATATTGCGACGCGTTTCCCTTCACGATGTGCAGCTAGACTATGTTTATTGAAAATCTATGGCACTCCATGCCGTCGTAGTAGCCCTCAACCCTTGCCGCCACCTCCTTCACGTCTAGTCGGACCCTTGGGATCAGCTGAGCCCAGGCCGAGAAGACTGGGATCGGGGCCTGCCGCTGGATGTAGTCGTTGTTCCTGGAGGTGTCGATCAGGAGCAAAGCCCCGAGCCCAAGGTTTCCGGCGAGAAGATTCCAGCGCCTCCCGTCTTGGATCGTCTGATTGAAGGCTCTCCATTCGTAGATGTAGCCTTGGTCTTTGGCTTGCCTCTCGGTGAAGCCGTCGGGCAAGGCATCACGCCAGTCGGGATGCATTTCGCGGAAGAGAGCGTGGAGGAGCATCGAGCGGTCTTGTTGCGGCGCGCTCGATCGCTGGACGACGTGTCCGGTGCGGAGATTGGCGTAGGCCTCGTACTGAACGGCGAGCCTGATGGCCGCTCGCCGGTACTGGAAGCGCGCCTTCCACGTATTCGTGTTCGCACGTGTGGCGTCTTGGAAGTGCCGGTAAGCCTCTGCCACCACGTCTCGTCGACTGGCTTCGACCGCAGACAGCGAGCTGCCGGATCCCGCCGTCCCCGTCCGGCTGGGGCCCTCTAGGAATCGTTGTCGCTTCTCCCACCCCTGCGCTTGAAAGTTCCGCCATTCTTGCACGACGTCCTCACTCATGGTGCGACGAGCGATCGCCAGACACTTCAGGAAGGTCGACTCTAGCAAAGGCTCGCGTTCACGGAGTCTCGCCATACCCTGGCGGGTACTGGAGTGGTCCCAGTGCCCTTCGGCGGTCTTTACATCTTCACAGAAGTGTCTGTACAGCCTGCGGTCCTCGGCGGACCAACCAACCACACCCGTCGCGTCTCGAGCCTCCCTTGTGTGAGCCGAGCGGACGGTGGTGCTCGAGATCGGGGCTCCGGAGACGGTTTCCCCCATCGGGTTGGAGGCCTCCGGTCGAGCGAGCTGCGATGGCTCAGCGGCGCCTTCCGGTATGAACAGGCTGTCTCCACCCTCGTCCGCAGGCAGCTCTGGGGGATGTGTGTTGGAGGCAGAAATGCTGAGGGAGAGTAGGTTCAACGCACCGATCTCCTCCGGGGAGCCTGTCGGCGGGCGGTTCGGGCTTATGTCTTTCAGGGTCGCGTCTGTCGGTGCTCCTGCGTCGCCGTCCGAGACGTCCGCATCGTTCTCGGCGTCGGTGGTCGCAGTGTCCACGGCCTCCTGGGCTGCACCGATCAGCTCGGCGGCGGCTTCGTACGAGATCGTACTGGTGAGAGTCTTCTTCTTCGTCTTCATGCGCCGAGGTGGAGAGGCAAGCTCCTGCGGTGGGGTTTTGGTTTTGATTGACGCGGCAGTCCCGCTCACGGTCTTGCGCTTCTTGCGTTGCGGTGCGGTGACCGGCTCGTCGTCGTCATCGTCGCTTCCTCCGGCCTCGGGTCCAACGTTCGTTCTGAGGCTGTTCTGAGGCGTCGCGTTGTCGCCATCGAGCCTACGAATCGGCGTGGACGGGCAGCTGGCCACCAGCGCCTCCACTCCGTCACCGGTGTGATCACTGCCGCGCTTCCGTTTCTCGATCGCATTGGATGGGGTGTCTGCGTTCCTAGCGACGCTCCGCACTGGCTGGGAAGACGACAGGTGCAGAGCATAGGGTGGCGGTGGAGTGATGCTCCCCGGTTCGCCCACAGAGACACGAGGAGGGGCGACGACGTAGCCGCGTTCTCGCAGGCGGCGGACAGCTTCAAATTCACTCGTCGCAAATGCTGGCTCAGAAGAGGTCTCTGGGGCGGGCCTCGCAGTACCCTTCTCGCCGGCGAGGTCGCAGACTGGCGGCTGCGACTCGGGTCTTTTGTTACAATCGCACAGGTCTGGCGCCGACTTCGATTTCTCCAGTAAGACCGAAATCTTGGTGTACGCCTCGGCCTCTGTGAAGGCGAACGGTTCTCTGACGAATCTTCTGGGGTTGGCCGCGCAGCATATCTCCACGTCCGAATCGCGGCTACCCAATGTGATGTAGTCGGTTTGGCCCTTGGCTGGCAGCCGCAATAATGCATCGTAGAGCTCATCGATCACCTCCAAAGGAGCGAGCCAACGACCCTTATAGTATTCCAACTCGAATGCCTCCATACCTACGATGTCACACAGGATGGACAAAGTGCAAATGCCGCGACGGAGCCAGAAACGGAACGACGAGTGAGGAGAGGGTGGAAAGGCGGTATGGGGCATTGGGAAGGGGACATGACCGGCAGAGCAGGCCAAGCTGAGGTCTCGCAGATGACGCCAGGCTTGCTGCGCAGCCCTTACCCTTTTGGGATAAGATGTGGCTGATCCATGCATGGAGGCGCGTTTCAGGTATTGGAACCTTGAGGGTAGCGGCAGACAGATTCGGTGGATGAAGTGAGAGCGTGGCGTGGGGACGCCGCGCACACGGCCTGCCAACGATACAATGGGAAAGTCATGCATCGACCCAGCCTTAATCCTTGGCGTGGGCAAGCAGACCACGTGAGGTCCGTGGGCTGATCTGATCGTGCCATCCAAACAAGGAAATACGCCTCGGAAATTCGAAGGAAATGTAAATGTAGAGTGAAGGCGAAGTTACAGATCGCCCTGGGAACAGACACAACGAACCGAAATCACTCCGAGCCAAATCGACTTCTGCTCATTCATTCCCTTTCGACCCATGCGGTCACTTTGACATTCTCTTGTCGATTGACATAAAGGGCACGCACTCTCACGGTCCCGTCTGGAAGCTCCGCTCTGTCCCACTGTACCGCCTGAGGGACGTCTCCGCCGACCGGGAAGATCTCGTCGAGCTCATCCAGTAGCAGCTCTTCGTGTTCCTCCTCAATCTCTCTCAGAAGGGTGCGGTGCACGAAATCGACGGCTGCAAAGTTTGCATCTAGCAGCGACAGATAGCGCTTCTCAGACGTCGCCGGGTACAGTCCGCTGAGGACTCTGGGATCACGGGACCATTCCTGCACGGCGTTGTACCCGACTCGGAACGGACCAATGGCTCGAGACGGGTTGGCCGAGGACGATGGTCGAGCGCGCGGCAGGACGCCACGGCGCAGGGCTATGATCTCGCGCATGGGCCCTTCGGTGTCGGCTACAAGCCAAGCGTTCACAGCGGTACAGAGGTGATTGTGGTATTCGGACCATGCCGGAGAATCAAGGTCCACATCTTCGACTGAGTCTGGCTGGGGCGCCTCCCTATCTCGATCGACCCAAGCTATGTTTGCAGCATCGACCCACCGGGCGACTTCGAGCTGGTTCGACGGAAGGGGCTCGAAGGGGTTGCGTAGAGTGGTCCAGTCGATGAAGGTGTTGTGGAAGACCAGGACGCGGGAATAATGGTCCAAAGCGTCAAGCTTCGCGGTAAAGTCGAGCGAGTCCTCCAGACCGGGGACGGGTAGGCGAGGGTGGCAGCGATGGAGGTCGGAGTGAATGAGGACAGCGAGCCACCAGAGTATGGGATTGGTGCGAGGGGTCGGGTCGGATTCGCGAATGACCAAGAGGAAGAAGGCATCGACGAGCTCCTCGACAGCCTTGGGGCGTGGCCTGAGGGGCTTCTGGATGATGGCGTAGAGGCGGAAGTCATCAATGAGATCGCAGATGTTGCGGGAAGGGTCGAGGCCCAGGTGGTACAGAGGGCCGTGGGCGCCCCCGTAGCCAGCCCAGTTCAGGGCGAGGAAATGCAATAGATTGTACCATACCGCGACCGCCTGCTTGCGACGCTCGATGTACTTGGGCTGGGCCCATGTGTGGAAGGGCAGGGGTAGCGGATGGTCCAGAGGGCTATCGAAAGGGTCGGACCTGTTCAGGGTGCGGCGCAAGAGGAGTGGCCAGCGGTTCAACATAGCGTTCGCGAAGTGAAAATGGGTGATGGTGGGATTCATGATGCGAGAGAGATGGACGGGGGGATTGGTGGCGGTCGCGGAAGTAGGAGACTCTTCATCTCGAAAAACGTCTCGAAAGCGAGTCAGAGCAGCGTCGAGCGGTTCAGAGTAGGTGGGATGGGCAAGATGAGTGCCGCGATA
Source organism: Cladosporium oxysporum (assembly GCA_021018855.1). Classification (NCBI taxonomy): domain Eukaryota; kingdom Fungi; phylum Ascomycota; class Dothideomycetes; order Cladosporiales; family Cladosporiaceae; genus Cladosporium; species Cladosporium oxysporum. The sequence goes on along the minus strand of JAIQXY010000017.1, from coordinate 352,720 downwards.
CCAGGCGAGGTAGAGGTCGCGCTCGGAGTCAGAGAGAGGCATTGCAGGGGAAGACGAGAGGACGACAGCAAGGTAAGAAGAAGTTGAACACGCAGGTACGGGGAAGTCGTGGGAGTGAAATCGGCGAGGTAAATCAGGCAACTCGACGTTGGAAGGAAACAGCGAAGTGAAGATAGCGGAGCAGAACGCGGGCGCGGGGGGATTCCCAGGGTTAGGGGTCCAGGTCGATCGGCAAGCAAGAAGAACCCTGAACCCGCAACAAGTCTTCGCCTGGACCCTCAAGGCTCAATCTCTCGCTCGCGACGGCCCAGGTTTGGGGGCAAGAGCGAATGATCAGTCGCGTCCGACGAGAGACGGCTGAGGCCAGACGTAAACATTCTAGACGCATGCGACAGCGGGAACATGCATAGAACTGGTGGGACGGCCAGTAGCTAGCTACAGCTCGAGAGCTCAAGCTGAGCTTGACATAACGTATAAAAAGGCGATGCATCAGTCACTGCCAACCTGCCACTCGACAAGACATCGCAATGGCAGTGCAAAAAGGGAAAGTCCACATCAAAAGCCTCAGAGACATACAAAGGGCTCTCGACAGCGCCATCGAACAAAAACTCGTCAGCAATGAAGGATACGAACAGATCCGTGCGGTCATAGTCGAAAAGATGAAAAAGAAAACATCCGGCTTGGATATGGCCGACACGCTTGAAGAGGCCCAACTTCCCCCTCCGCCGGAGGCAGAAGAGTCGATTGTGGTAGAAGAGTGCCTCGTGGTGGAGAAAGATGAGCCTGAAAACCCCTACCAGGAGGCGTCCGACGAACCAGTGCCAGTCGAAGAATCGACCGAGCCTCATTGTGTCGACGGGGCCCCACAAGATCAGGCCCCGAATGCAGAAGAATGGGTGGGGGTGAAACTCCCTGAGCCCACCGTGACCACGGCAAGCCTCGGCGGAGACGCCGATACCATTCCGAGAGACAGAAGTGGATTCGGGTTCACTTGTTGTTTCAGGTGCTTAAGAGTCGATGTGATCTTGTACGGAAGCAGGACACTGCCGACAGAAATGCGAGGGGCGGATTGTCAGTTGGACGATGGTATCGCCACAATCATGTGCGGACACTGCAAGCGGAAAGGAGCAGGGAATCAGCAGGGGAGGTACAACGGTGGGCTCTATGGACAATCGGGCGTGGCCGAGTTCCGCTCCATCTTCGAGAAGCTGGAGCTGAGCCCAGGATTTTTCGGCGGAGCAGAGGTGGCACAAGCGGCACGAGCGATTCTGTCTTTCGAGGTGCCTTTCATCACTGTCAACGATGGCGTTGCTTTCAAAGACATAGATGAGATCGTGAGAAGGCTCACGGTGGAGGACAGGGTGATGAGCGTGGACATGAAAGGGTTCAGAGAGGGAAAGCGGGAGAATTTGTTGTTGCCATACTTGGCAGGTGGCCTGACTCTGTAGAAAAGATGAATTGAATGCGAAGACTGACTCACGAACTACGGCTTCGCCCTGAGACCGAGAACGAAGATGTGGCCCTGGTAGAAACCCGGGGGAGATGCGTGGTCGCAGGGATATGCAGGCGCGGCAAAGGCAAGGGAGGCGCCCAAAGTTAGTTGATAGGTTTCAACGCACTGGGCATGGGTTCATAGGAAAGGGGCCAACCGGTGAGAGGTAGAAGTTGGGTTGGGAATGGTGAGAGGTGGAACCAAAGACGCCAGAAGACATCAGTACAGTGTACTGCCGAAAAACATCAACGGAAGTGAAAGCGAAGTGCAGTCAGCAGGAACCAGACCGACAGTAAGCGTGCAGTGCGATTGGAGAAGATACAATGTCAGGCAAACGCCGAGACTGACTAGTGGAGCAGACGCCCTGTGAGAGAAAGTGCAGTCAACAACATGGAGGCGAGCGACATGTCAGAGGTTATGGAAGGATTTTTCGGGGAGTTTGCATTTTTCGGGAACCGGTTGTTCGTGTTCTGTATGACGGGAAGCGAGATGGTGTTGGTGACGGACGGGAAATCGGACGGGAAATCCAGGGTGGAGGGGACCAGATGTGGCGGCCAAGTCATGTTTGTTCCGATGGTATGCGGGCGGTGCGAGAGGAGGACTTTTGGGGGATTGGGAGAGTGCGCAGGGAGGGTGGAGCTCGACGAGAGGATACTGAGGGCAATGCCAGTATTTAGACAAGTGGAAGATTGGTTCGGGGAGGAAGTGGAAATTGTGAGGCAGGTGCACAGGGGCGAGACGATTGCGCGAGCAGCAGCAGATCACGCGGTGCGGATGCAGACAGTGGTGAGCATGATGGGAAAATTGGAGGTGGCAGACCATCTCAAAGCTGGCCTCGTCTAGGGTCCGAACATGGATACAAATCGAACGACGGCGTGTTGAGTCCCCTCGCATTTGACACATTTCTTGCTCTACCCTAAGGTCGAAAGCCAAGAGGAGGCAAGACGGTCAAGTGAGGAAGGTGGGGGTCCGATAAGTCATGCCGAGTGACGTTGGGGTGCATCGGGTGGCTCCGTGGTGGAGGAGGTGGGCGAAGGGCGGCGTCAGGGGAAAGAGTGGAGTTCTGCGAGACGAAGAAGACATTGTACCGGGCACAAGACTGGAGCAGGGCACGACAGACGATCATTTGTGTCGACAACAACTCGGATCGAAGAAGGAAAACGAGGTGGCAGGGTGACAAAGAATCGGCCATGGAAGCGGAGATGGAGGCGGAATGCAAGCTGATCATGGAATCACTCGAGAGGGAGGACGGGAGCAAGAAGGCAAAGGGCAAAGGACTGGCAGGTCGAGTTTGGGCATCGTGCGTGAGCTGCGGGCGGAGTGCAGTGTTGGAAAGCGTTGGGTGGGTGGGTAAAAAGCAAGAGCAAGCTGCGAGCGAGAAGAACAGTTTCGTGTTCACGGTGTGTGGACGATGCGAACGGAAAGGAGTGGGAGGGGTGGGGGGAAGCGGCAGCGACTCGATGTTCATACAGCGGGAGATCATAGAAAGGAGCCCGGGGTTCCAGGGGATTGGGAAGCACTGCGCTGAGAACGGTTGGGATGAGGTTGAGTGTGGAAGCGAGAGGGTGGTGAACAGGAGGGTTCTGCTGCAACAAGAGCGACCGGGGATGACGGTACGCAGCGTGAACATCACAGGGGTTGGAGAAGATTCAAGGGAGTGGGTGGTGACGGTGTCGAAGCACATAGAGGCGGCGTTCCTTTGAGGGTGAGGGATATGAAAGAGTGTAAGGAGTGAATCAAAGAGGGCCGGAGGCCCAGCCCTACAGACATGTTGAGACGGCCGGAGGCCGGGCGGATGAGGATGAGGATAAGGATGAGGATGAGGATGAGGATGAGGATGAGGATGAGGATGAGGAAATGTGGGTGTTTCGAAGGCGAAGGACGGGCAATGGCAATATGGGCATGTGAACACTAAAGACGTCGAAACCTCGAAGTACCAAGATAGGGTCGGTAACCCTAAGATAGTAGGGTTAGGGTTAGCCACACTACACGCGACCAATCCATCCTACCTGAAATAGGACGCTTTTCAAGTAAATACTTTGCCTAGTTGGCAGATCTATCTATGGCCGCCAATGTGCGCCCGCCGTCGCAGCCCGACGACAGCGCGTCGACAGGAGCGACGCGTCTGGGCCGCTCACGCGCTACGCGCACCGAAGTCGACTATCGAAGACTGCACCGAGGAACATTGGCAAAGGAGAGACTTCCGAGCCAAAGCACGGAAAAAAGTAACGACGACCAAGAGTCTCGAATGGAGACGATTCTGAAAGCCATCGCTGGCGTGCACGACTCTGTCGACGAGCGCTTCGCGCTGCTTCAGGGGGCCATCGACCAGGTACCGGATGTCGGGCAAGTGAAGGAGGCTGTGTCGGAAGAAGTCAAGGAAGCCGTTCAAGAGCAGCTGAAGGCCACGGTGCAAAAGGAGATTGTTCATGTCATCGGAGACGAGGTGAAAAGAGTGGTACAACAACAGGTAGGTGAGGTAGTACGTCGTGAGGTCAAGAGCGTGGTGCAACACGAAGTCGTGAACTCTATCGGTGAGATGGTCGCCGCCATCGTGCAGCAGCAAGTGAGCGGTATAATCAGACAGCAGGTCACTGCCATCGTGCAACAGCAGGTCACCAACATCGTGCAGCAGCAGGTTAGCATTATTGTACAGGAGAAGGTCACCCACATTGTACAGGAGAAGGTCAGCAGCATTGTACATGAGAAGGTCACTAGCATTGTGCAGGAGCAGGTAACGGCGATCGTCGAGAAGAAGCTCTCCAGTATCCAACAGTCGAGTCCGAACCCATCGTATGCCGATATCGCGCGAACACCGCCCGGAAGCCGTCGTAGCAACCTCAGGACAATCTCCAACCAGACAACCCCGTCGACTTTCACTGACACGTTGTACTGTACCGTGGACGTGTCCAACGTGGAGGAAGCAGACAGGGGCAATGCGAGCGCGAGCAAGATCAGGCAGGAGATCGAGAAGGAGATGCGTAGGGGAGAGGATGAAGACAGTTGGCGGTGCGTGGCAGTCACAAGGGATCCTCGCAATACCGCTCGCGTCCGCATCACATGTCGAGACGAAAGCGAGCTCGCGCGGGTGAAGGAGGCAGCGGAGAAGACCAAAGCGGCGGGATCGCGCGTGCTACGGGACCAGTGGTACCCGGTCAAGGTAGATAATGCGTGCCGGACGGCGGTGCTGGACGAGCACGGTGAGCTGCGAACGGGTGTTGTGGAGATGTTGGAGAAGGAGAACGAAGTCAAGATTGCAAAAGTTTCGTGGCTCAGCCGGAAGGATTTGCCGAAGGCCTACGGGTCTATGGTCGTGTACGTGACCAAGCGTGCTGATGCAGCAAAGCTGCTGGAGGGCCAGTACTTCAATATAGACGGCGAGTCGGCCTTCACACGTGTCTTCGGGCCCAAGCTGGGCCCGATGCAGTGCTTCCGGTGCCTGGGTCTCGGGCACAAGGCCTCCTCGTGCACGAAAGCACAGCTTTGCAGCAGGTGCGCCCAGCCGGGTCACCGCCACAGTGAGTGTCAGGCAGAGAGCCCAAGATGTGCTTTATGCGACGGGCCCCACAAGTCGCCCAGTCGCCAGTGTCGTGCTCTCTACCCAGCGAGTCATGTGTAAGTCGATGCAAGTCCTACAACTGAACATGCAAAAGCGACGAGAGGTTTCACACAGCGTGATGAACGACGAGCGCCTGAAGGAGTACGCAGCCCTCGTCATCAGCGAGCCCTACGTTTTCGAGATGGAAGGAAAGGTGAGGACGAGCCCGATGGGACATCAGAGCTGGACGGCCATACTGCCTAGTGAGAGGGACAGCGGACGTTGGGCGGTGCGAAGCATGCTATGGGTGCGCAAAGACATCGAGTGCGAGCAGGTGAGGGTGCCATCGGCAGACCTCACAGTGGTTTTGCTGCGACTGCCGGACAGATCAGTCCTACTGGCGTCAGTCTACGTGGAGGGAGGAAGCGTCGCAGCGTTGGATGAGACGACAAAGTTGCTCGACAACGCAATAAGCGAGACGCAGCGTCATGGTGGACCGCGCCTCGATATTGTAGTCGCTGGCGACTTCAACCGTCACGATCAGTTGTGGGGAGGAGACGAGGTTCTGCCGAGCCGACAAGGGGAGGCGGACCCTATCGTTGACTTCATGAATAGATGGAGCCTCGAGAGTCTACTGCCTCGGGGCACCAAGACGTGGCAGAATGCAACGCATGCTACCACGATCGACCTCATGTTGGCATCGCAGGAGCTGGCGTCGAACGTTCACAGGTGCAAGGTTCACGACACGGAGCACGGGTCGGACCACCGAGCGATAGAGACGGCTTTTGATGTGGATATCCCAGATCATGCTACCCAACCGCGGTTGTTGTTCAAAAATGCTCCCTGGAAGGCGATCCGAGAGCGCATCGCTCAAGCGCTACAGGATCGGCCAGCGGGTGGCGAAGTTCAGAGGCAGGCCGACCATCTGATGAAGGTAGTGCTAGACGCGGTCAGCACGCTGACGCCCAGAGCCGAGCCGTCGCCCTATGCAAAGCGTTGGTGGACGAAGGATCTCACGAAGCTCCGCCGTGTCTACACATACTGGAGGAATAGGGCGCGTGCGCAGAGACGAGGCGGAGAGGCACTCCCGGAGCTGGAGCGACAAGCGCGAGCGGCAGCGAAGGAGTACCACGATGCGATACGCAAGCAACAGAGACTGCACTGGGACGAGTTCCTAGCGGAAGACACCAACATCTGGAAGGCCACCCGCTACCTCAAGCCAGACGAAGGAGCGGGGTGGTCCAAGATCCCTCCATTACAGAAGGCGGGCGGATCCACGACAACTAGTAATTCCGAGCAGGCCGAACAGCTGCTTGCTACCTTCTTCCCACCGCTGCCCGATACTGTAGAAGACGAGGGAGAGCGACCACAAAGGCAGCCGGTTCCCATGCCGGCGCTGACCGTGGAAGAGATCGAGTCCTGCCTTATGAAGACCAAGCCCTGGAAGGCTGCCGGCGAAGACGGCCTCCCAGCAGGAGTGTGGAGGCAAATATGGCCGGCTGTGAGTGAAACTATCCGCCACCTGTTTCAGACGTCTCTCGATACAGGAGTGATCCCTCATCAATGGAAGGTCGCAAAGATCATTCCTCTCAAGAAGCCGAATAAGGGTGACTACACCCTGGCGAAAGCGTGGAGACCCATCTCACTGCTGTCGACGCTGGGAAAATTGCTGGAGGCGGTCGTCGCAGAACGGATTTCGTTCGCGGTGGAGACTTACGGGCTGCTGCCGACCAACCACTTCGGCGCGAGGAAGCAGAGGTCTGCGGAGCAGGCACTGCTCCTCCTCCAGGAGCACATTTACACAGCTTGGAGAAACAAGAAAGTGGTTAGCTTGGTCAGTTTCGATGTGAAAGGTGCCTACAACGGCGTCTACAAAGACAGACTGCTGCAGCGGCTGCAGGCCAGAGCCATTCCTATAGATCTTGTCAAGTGGATCGATGCCTTCTGTTCTGAACGCACGGCCACAATTGTGGTGAACGGCCAGGCATCCGACGCGAGAGCACTC